>JANVCC010000064.1:7385687-7455748 GCA_025345505.1 Todiramphus chloris collaris | reverse complement strand
TTTAATCCACATTTCCTCTGCCACTCGGGATGATTGCCAACTCAGAAAAACATATCTACATATATTACTTCATCTCATTTCTCCTTGTCCCTCAAAATCACCATCAGCTCCACCAAGGCATCACAATCCAAGGCACCTCCTGCCAGCCCCCCCCCAGTCTATACAGTGGCCATACATGGGTACAATATCCCTCAGCCTTTCCACAGCTCAAGTTCCCTCCTGGCTGACCTCCCAGCTGCCTCCAGTGTGCGAAAATGCACCTAAGGGGTTTTACCATCCATCTCCCGACTCTGTCCCCCACCCACTGCAGTGGTTACACAATCCCACACCTCTTACAATAACAATGGGTAACAAGACACAACCAAATTATCCCAATCACAATATGTAACAACAAAAGGTCCTCGTATCAAATCACCTGAAACTAGCCCCGACTGTACGTCCATATTATCAGACAATTCCAGGGCCAGGCTTAAAAAGATCTCAGTTCTGTGCTAATTCAGAACTTTGCCATAAATACCACCAACAAAACACACGGAAAACAAGAATACACAAAACAAGAACCAGACACGAAATTAATTCAACGGGGTCTTGTGTCCCTATTTTGCTTTTCTCTTATCCAATTTATCATCCCAATTTCAGCAGAAATCCAACTCCCTTGCATTCCAGACGATCCTCAGAGAGCAGAGGGGCTGGGGGCAGCTGGGCTTGATTCCTGACACACAGCAGAGGTTCCTCTACTTTCCAATCACTTGTTAATATTCACCCGTGGGTATTATGAAATCTCAAATGTTATTACCTCCTCAAGTTGGCAGCATCAATACCCGAATTTCTTGGATCAATTCCCCCTTTTACTCCTGGGATCCTTGCCCTTCCTGGAGCCCTGTCCCATTTTCCAGAGGTCTCTTCTACCTTTGGTTACCACCTCCCTGATCCCATGGGTCCCTTCAACAACCGCTTCATCCCTTCGCCTGCCGTTTCCCTCGCAGGATAATGGATCCTAGGCTAGGACTCCGCACTCACTTGGTAACAGAGTTACATCTCAGTCACTCTCCGACCTCGCTTCCCACCCAACCAAGTGATACTCACAGTCCAAAGTCTTTGCCTGGGTCTTGGTGCACAAGAATTACGGATGACTGCAGTTTAACTGGGGGAGAGCTCAACTCCTTGCTGGTGGGAGGCCAAGAGGGGGTGGGAACTCATTATCATAGATGTTATAAATGAGACCAAAATTGTCTTTAAATCAAGAAGGTAAAAGTTTATTAGTGCTGGAGAACGAGCAAGCAGCGCTGGGTGCTCGGGGAGCCTGCGCTCCACCAACTCACACCCTGAGATGTCAAGTGAGCAGGCATTTCTGACACTAAATCACACATATCCAACAGCGTTAACTACATAGTCATTCTGTGGGGTTGGATTATTATAATCGGGTCCAGGAACTCATTATCATAGGTCTCCTCCCTTGGGCACTTGCGCACTGCTGTCTGGTGGTCGTGGGCGGGGGTCTTCAGGAGGAAGGCCCCCAGTCTTCCTCACAGTGTACTTGTCACCTTTGGTTCAAAAGGCTGACTTGTCACAGGCTTCTAAACGCAGAACTGGTAGGGTCCGGCTTATCTCTGGCAGCCCCTCTGTGTTAACAATGAGTTCCTACTTTGTTTAGATTAGTTTCTCTTCTCTACAGGCCATGCAAGATGAGCTAAGGCCCATAAAACTGTCAAGCCTCATGATTATTCCGCCTTTAGTGTCTCAACATCCCGTCTCCTGTTCTTATCTCAGGAGGTCCCAGGATATTGTAAAGAATTACAAAGTATTTACAAGGGTTGCTCAACTTGCTTCCTTCTCTTCCGAGCAGGACACTGTCTCCTCACTTCATAGCCACAGCTCCAGATTTTTTACAGCCTCTCCATAAATATTCAGGTAATTTGAGGCTGTGACCAGCCTTTCTTATGGGGGAACCACCCGTCTCACCTGCTCCTCCAAAGCATCACAGCCTCCTCCATTGAGCTTGGGATGCCTCAGATGATATAATCATCCCTCCATTTTATTCACTGCAAAAAAAAAAAAAAGGAAAAAAAAAAAAGGGAAAAAAAAAAAAAAACCAAGGAAAAAAGAAGAAACACAAAATGAAGCGAATTGCCCCAACCATCAGCTTGTTACTTTAATGCTGATATTTTCATATGTACAGGCCCCCACCTCACAAAAAAGTGAAGCTCTGCTAAAAAAATTAAGGGGAGGGGTCACCCCCCAAAAAAAAGTTGCAGTCTCCTCAGCCCTTGGCACACAGACTGGCAGCTGCTCCACGGGGCCAGGGGGAATGTGCCTGAGGACAGTGCCATGTCTCTTGCTCAGCCTCTGCTCCCAATGTTCCCGCACTGGGATGTGCTCCCCAGGGCGATAAATGTCCCCGCTCCCTGTTGGCCCCAGACTCTCCCCACCGGACAGCCCTCGCTGGGGGCACCCACTCAAGACAGAGACAGAACCCTCTGGACACAGGGCTGGCCCCTTGTGCCGAGCATGCCACAAGATTGGCAGGCAAACCGGGGCTGGGGGGCAGCGACTGGGCATCACCTCCAGACGCTTATGGCAATGTGTCTCAAAAACAAAACCCCCAAATTATAGGTCAGCATGTGATGAAAAAGCATCACAGGAAAAAAAGCAGAGGAATTCACTCAGAATAAGGAACATGACAGAAAATGAATGTAGTTTCAATTATGAGAGAAAGAAAAATAAAACCACAAAAAACCTAAAGCAAAAAACTGCTAAAAAACCAGCGATATAAGATATTCCACACATGGTTTTACACTTAGGGGAAAAAAAAACCCCAGCAACAACAAAAAGAAACCAGCACAACACCAACCAAAACCCATAAATGCCCAGAGCTGCAATGCATAAGGGTGCGAAAAATGATGGGCAGATCCACCAATGCTTCTGACTGTACCGCAGAGCTCAGCAGAACACGTTCTTACAGCATCTCATCTGTTGCAATGAAAAGCCAAGAGACCGGCGGTGCCATCGGCTTCTGGAAGGTGTGATGTACTTGGGGCTTTGGAAGGTAAGTGATTTCTTTTTCTTGAGGGCTTTTGTTTTGTTTTGATTTTTTAAAGCAAGTGAGCCTTGTTGCTGGTGCCTTCTACTGACAATTAAATCCTCTCTGAAGGGCTGCTCTGATGGGAAGGTCCTAAAAGTCAACTCCTTTGAAGGAGAAAGGTTTCCATTATGGAAAATCTCTTTCCAAACAAAATGAAAAATTGCATGCTGTACATTCAAAAAAAAAAAAAAAAAAAAAAAAAGATGTTCTTGAAGCTGTAACTCACTCAAAATTCATCGGGACTCATGGTCAGTAGCTCCCGCCAATGCTTCTGGGCGCAGCCTGGACAACGCATGGAAGCGACACCCATTTGTCCTGCTCGTTTGCATCACCTCTTTAACCTTTAAGCCAGGTGCCAGTTTCCCAAAGGGTTATCAAGTATTCCTGGAAAAGACCTTAAAAATTACTGACGAGAGAAACACAAGGCTCTTGTCACAAAAATCAAGTCGGTTTTTTTCTGAACATCTGAACTCTGTTACAAAAGGGTTTCTTTCCTCTTTTCATACAACACTGGTTTCACAGGATCGTTTTATACTAAGTGCACAGAAACAAAAGGTTATGCTTTCTAGAAGAGAAAATACATGGAAGGAAGTAAACCTGGCACAGATGAGTGGAGGAAAAAGCAAGCCCCTGGGAAGGGGTGCACCCCCCGCAATATAAATGCGGCCGAAGGAAGTACGGCGAACTCCTCAAAGCCAGCGAAGGGCGGAGTTTCGGCCGCAGCTCGCGGCGCCCGCTGGACGCGGCGGCAGCAGCCCCGGCAAAGAGGGGGACGGGCCCGCAGAGCAGGGGGCGGTGCGGGAGGTGCGGAGGAGCGAATAAGGAGTCAAAGGCACGGAAGGGAATTCAAACAGCGGCAGGGAGCGCGGCACTCAAGGAAATAAAGCCGCGGAGAGACGCGTGGGAAGAAGTGGCCGGGGAACAAGGCAGCGGGCGGGGTAGGGCCGGGACTGCCCAGGGGAGGACTCGCGGTAGCTCCCGGAGCCTTCACAACCCCGCGGACTCGGCCACCTCCTCAGAGGGGAACCCTTCTGTCGCCGGAGCCCACAGAAGCGCTCTCCCAAGCCCCGCCCCCAGCACCGCCGAACCCTCCCCCGTCCAGGCCCCACCCCAGCCTCAGTGCCCCGCCCCCCCCTCCCCTCCCCGCCGGGTGTGCGCGGGACCAGCGGGAGAGGCCCCAGAAAGTCCCACCCAGGTTGAACAGCTCTGCGAACGTGCAGCGATGGCCCCGCCCCCCGCGGCGGTGGCCCAGCCCTTGCTGCTGATGGCCCCAGCCCTGCACTGGTGTCTCAGGCGCGGCCCGGGTGATATTGCAGAACCGCCTCCCCTGGTACCCTCTCGATGTAGGGGGTCCTGAGCCCTGTCGGTGGGTAATGTAACCTTTAGGAGTGTCATGAACCCTCGCTCGAGAGCCCGAGGCCTACACGGGGGTTGTGAGACCTACACTGGAGTCATGAGTCCTGCAGCAAGATCCTGAGCCCTATAGTGGAAGACTGAGTCCTAGGGTGAGGTCCTGAGCCCTATAGCAGGGTCCCGAGACCTACAGGGGGGGCCCTGTGACCTACAGCAGGGTCCTGAAACGTATAGCAGCATACTGAACCGTTATAGCAATGTCCTATGATCTATAGGAAGGTCCCGAGCCATATAGAGGGGTGACAGGCCCTACGGAGGGGTACGTGTGTCCAGAAACATAAAGCAGGGTTCCAAGTTCTATAGGTGGGGTCCCGAGACCTATAGGATGGTCCCAAGCCCTGTACAGGTATCCCAAGACCCACAGGGGAGGGCCCTGAGCACTAGGGTAGAATCTGTTCCAGATAGCGGGATCCTAAGCCCCATGGCAAGGCCCAGAACCGTAGAGCAGGGTCCCGAGACCTCTAGCGGGGTCCTAAACCCTATAAAGAGCTTCTGAGCCCTACAGGGACATCCTGAGCTCTACAGAGGAGTGCATAGCTCCACAGCGGGCTCTTGAGCACTATAGGAGGATCCAGAGCCCTGTAGTGAAGTGCCAAACAGTACAGTGGGATACCGAGCCCTAGAGGGGGTCCCCACCCCTCCAGCTTTCAGTTCCCGATTTCCTCACCCAAGGGCAAGGCTGCGCTCTCAGCCGCTCCACAGTTCCAGACCCGGTGACACTCGGGTCCTGGCCGCAGCTCTGCAGGGAGCGCCCGTGGCGCAGTCCCCGCTCCCCCAGCCCGGGACACAGCCACCGCTGCGTCTGACTCTACAGGGCTCGGTGCGGAGTGAGCTGCCCAGCGCCCGCAGCAGGACCAGCGCCAGTACCGCGTACCCTGCACCCCATCCTGGAGCCGAGACGCATGGCCACCACCCCTCTGACCTACCACAGGTCCAATGCTCGAAGCTGCGCCGGCTGAGCACAAAAGAACCCCAGTAGCAGGGCTCCCGGCTCCACGAGGGTGCTCTGAGCAGCCGCGAGCGACACTCCCAGGGGACAGCCCCTGGACAGCGACAGAAGGTCTCACGGCCAGTCGCGCCGCACGGGGCCAACGTCGCCGCACCGGGGATCCCTTGCATCTTCAGAGCGCTGCAAAGGCGGCAGCCTTGGCCGTGCTCTGGTGGACGTAAACCCACGTATCTTGAGTCGGTTGGGAAGGCACATTCAGAAACAACGGTCTTGTTACAAGAGCCACAAAACGAGGTAGCTCCCTGAACTGCTAGAAAGCAACAGGCTCACTGCGCTCTGGCGGGCACAAAGTCAGTCAAGGTCAGGTTCAGATTTCCATGTGGTTTAATAAGTTAAGAGGTTCAGCCATTACACAGCAATGGAATTCTTCAACATTTACAAAGGTGCAAGAACTTCATTCTTTTATAGTCCAAATTAAGTAATTTTATTCTCATCTCTTAAATAGCTACACAGTTTCTATCTTTTTTCTTCTAAACAATCTGGGCTTAAAATAAACCACCCAGAGAGAAGGCATCGCAAGTACAAAAGAGCACAGACAAGGAGGGGAGCTAATTCAAATTCAGCATGGGTATCTGTCCCAGTAGCTGTAAAAGCAAGAAAGGTCGTGTGAGCAGTCCTGCCCATAGAAAGAGCTGCGATTATCTCAAGTACACTAACACCTTTTCCAGAAGTTTGACTGCCACTGGGGTTTCCACTCTAATATGACACACAGCGTGACCTAGGGGTGAGGGAGGAGAGAACAATTCAAAAGATCACAAATACCATGAAAGCCAACCACCCAATGTTCAAGCATCTCACCAGGTACCTGGAAATTACTCGTCTGTGGATTCAGCAAACAATGAAATGACAGAAGTTTTCACGGGAAGACAGCAGTCATTGAAGACAAAAAAAAAAAACAAACCCAAAAACCAGAACAAACCCATTCATAAGCACGGCCTTTGCCATGCGTTCGATTCTGGTCTAGGAACGGCAGCTGCCCGTGGCCCTCTTCTATCGCTTTGAAGGAGTCGTCATTACGCTCCCCTTGGCAGAACTATTTTCTGACCAGCTCTCCACCCAGGTACTCTCATCTCACTCCCTCCCCCTGCCCCCAGCTTCATCCCATCTGCCTAAAAATCCACCCTCAACTACGCAGTCGGGGTGTCAGCAGGGGCAGAGGTTGGCCTGGATCACTCATGAGCCCCTACGGAGGTACCTCTAAGAGGTATTTTACAGACGCTGCAGAAGCTGGTACAGCTGCTCTCCCAACCCACCCGTCCTCAGCCACTTCGCAGCGTGACTGGTCGCGGCACTCACGGAGCCTGTGCAAACACGCGTGCACGTGCGCGATCTCCCTGCCCTCGAACACGTGGCCTTGGAGGGCCCTCTCCGCGTCTCGGGGCTCAGTCAAACATTCATCAGGCTCAAGTCTTCAGCACCCCCTAAACACTGAAGTTTTTGCGGTTTCCTCCTTTTCTTCCCGTGCCCGTTTTCTCTCTCTCGCCATCAGGGGACAGCCCTCACGGGCAGATGCCAAGTGCTTTTTCTAGGGGAAGGCTCTTACAAAGCCATACCAAAACACTAGCAGAGGATGTCCTCAGGCAGAAGTACACTTAGAAGCATACTTACAGCTAGGACATCTATTTTCTTCATAAAAGTAAAAATACTCAGCGTACCTAAGTTCCAGTAACTCTGTTCGGCAAAAGCAGAAGTACAACAAAAAAAGAATCCAAACTGTGTACCTCGGCTTCATTTACCAGTCGCCCTTTCTACTCATGTAGCTGTCAGCAGAACACAGCATTTGGGATGCAGGCGCTCATATGCAAGCTCAACTCCTTCAGGAGATTCTGTGCTCTCGGGCACACCGCTTTTCCGCTCCTCTTCCCTACGCTTTGGGCGAGGCCGCATTTCAAATGGAGCAAATATCGAGCCCAGCCTGAGACAGCATCTGCAGATTGTTTGAGCCTGACAAGGCCGATGGCAGCCCGTGCGGCACACCAGGGTCACTCAGTGGTCCCAGGCATTACGCAACACCACAGACCCCCGCAGCGGCACAAAGATGAGGGCACGGCTGGAAGAAATTCACAGGCAAGAGCAGATTTCAAATAGTGCTGCTTCTGTCCTAAAGCCAGAAGCCCAAGCAGAGATTAAATACAGAAGAGACTTCTCCAAGATGCAGTTCTCTGGGGGGAATCTAGTTCCCTGGGACTCCGTCTCCACTCTCAAGCCTTTCTGGATGCTGAAAAGCCTCAGTCCCTGTGGCCGGTGAGGAATACAAGTGTCCGTTTTACTCCTAGCTTTCCTTTCGCTTCCTTCCTCCCAGCCAGACCAGAAAATCCCAGTCAAAATCTAGGTACGCGTTTGTCCGACAGAAACCTCGCTCGCCCTTTCCGCCTCTGGCCTACAGCGACAAGCACAACGCTCACCAGCCCTCGTGGTCCTCCTCGAGCACATGAGCCCCAGATTCATGCTTCGGAAGTGCGGGTGGAAGCCTCGGACAGTCACCTCCAGATGCTCTGCATCAAGATAGCTCGAGCTGCTCTTGCGGTTTCAAGAAAAGATGACAGGACTATTAGAACAAGACTGAGGGAAGGTCCTGCAATAAACCGAAAACCGAAGAGTCGCTGGCTCTTCTGGAAGCTCTCTTCCATGCAAACCAGCGTTTCTAGTGAGAAGTTGCATGGCCATCCCACTAGAGAAGCAATGCATTCAAAATAACCTCAACACAGTATTGGAGAAGAATAAACAGAACCCAAAAAACGGAGCGTCGAGGACCGTTAGCAGAAGAGGCAGAATCAGAGCGGGGACAGTGCCGAGAGAGAAACCCCAAACTCGAACCCAATGCTCTGGGAACAAGGGCACACCTGCAAAGGACAGCGCCGCAAGTGACACCACGGAGATCCAGTAAAGGCAGGCTACAGCAAAGCTGTGGCCACATCACCAGGGGCGGTCTGGGGTTCACCAAACACCACAGGTGCTGCAGCATGAACTGGTCGCTCGCATTGAGGGAAAAGATTTTTCATCGAGAATTGGTGAGTGCCTCAACAGCTGTAGCACACAGAGCTGTGAACAAAGCCATGGGACCACACAGACGAGGAAAGAAACGAAGGATAAAAGACACAAAAGAGCTCAGGTAGAAGAGAAAGAATCCCAGACCAAAACAAACAGATGGAGAAGAGGTTCCTGGTCAGCCAGCTGGACCGGTCTTATTTCTCACACATGCCCAACCTCGCGGGGAACCGCCAGGAAAACCAGAAAATTAAGTCCCTCCCACTGGCGTGCGCCAGCGCTTTCAACCCAAGCCCCAGATGAGTCCAGCCTTCCCTACCTCCAGACACTTTCAAGAGACACCCTGAAATTCCCGCCCATAAATCCTTTCGCAGCAGCATACCGCTCATGCTCTCACTCTCTCCAAATGGCGTGCGACGGACGTATCGGTAAGCCAGGATTTGTCCTTCTGCAGAAGACAAACGTGCTGTTTTCTGTGCGCTGTCACGAGAACAACTGCTTTTTCCAGTTGGCTGCATTCTGCGTGAGGTGGGGTGACAGCCCCCACCTAGGGCGGTACCGCAGCAGGAGAGCAGAGTCCGTAAATCCAGTGAGGCCTAGGTGATCACTCTTCAGTGCAGGTGGCCCTTCCCTTTGCCCCGTCTCCTTAACTCTACAAGCCACAGGAGAGCAGAACCTTGCATCCAAACCAGGCGCACCGGCAATGCCAGAGCGCTTCACCAAAAAGCATCATTACGCCATCCGAATGAGGCCCCCCAGGGACATTCGTAACGTGCACGCATCGGGAGACCGAAAACCCTTTCGCCTTGAAGGGCGGTCTCCTCCCACGCCAGGAGTCCATCTTCCCCTGTGCACCTCTCCCTCCACAAACACCCGCTGCGGAAACGCTCGCCATCGGAACATGGCGGATCAGCTTTGCGAGAAGAAAGAAAATACCAGATGCGATCAAGAAAGGCTCCTTCTGCTACAGGAAACCCGTTCATCGGCAAAACCACGTAAACTCTCGCCTCTTTCCAACACATGGCTTCGGGCTCCACGTCTGACTGCCCTTACGCCAGCAACACTGCGTTCCTCGCCATCCCTCCCCAGTATGCTGCCGGTCCTTGGTGCAAGAACCATGAGAGAAGCCGGGCACTCCGCGGGTCCAGACGATAGCTTGGCACCCAGACGGCAATGCCTTTGACCGCCCCCGAGGGGAAGGGTTCCGCTCACGTAACAGCCAGGGCACAGGTGCAGACCTTCCCCGTTTTAGAATGCGGCCGCAGAAGGCAAGTCGAGTCTCAGGGCGACAGCACCGACTGGATGTTCTCACAAGGGCCGGGGCTTGTACGAGAACTTGCCTGCTGCTTAAAACCTTCTTCTTGGAGTCTCCTTCCTTCGTCAGCACAGCACAGAAAGCAGGCATCCAGTCAGCACCGTCCAAACCAGAGGCTGTTCCGACGGCAGAGCCAGGTGGAGAACAGCAGCTCATTCTTCCGACAGCTCACAGCTCAGGCATGCGTCGCCCTGCACCACACCTCGGTCAGGTTACAGCCTCTGCACCAAGCAGAAGCAACGAAAGCATTTAGATGGCCAGCAACCACGTCATTCTCTCTCACTGGAAGAGCCAAACAAGGCTACATCCTGCATTTCTGAGCAACGTCGCCAACCTGTTAGTTTCTCGATCTTTTAACTCTGAGGGTCACCACTTGAGAGCCCCACCCCCCCCCTGCGGGACGCACCTGGTGATGCCAGACAGCGATGCAGGCAGAGTCGCTTCCGCAGCTCTTGGGACCCCCGCGGGGATCTGCACGCCACACAGATTTTCTGGGAGAGCACGTGGGGTACGACAGTCGGCAAAGGTTAAGCCAAGGCAGACGAGCAGCCTAAGCCCTGAGTTTGCCACCTCCGCTCCCCAAATGGCGCAAAGCGCTGGGGTGTCTTCCCTCAGTCGAGGTCTGAAGCAACTGGACTGCAGGTCACGGATACCGTGGAGCGGGAAGACAAGAGACGAGGAAAGGATCTCTCTGCCATCTTTTCGACAGCCTTCTCCCTCCTTCAGTTCTCACCTGTCGCTGTGCCATCGCTACCTTTGGGTTTGGATTTAGACTTGAAGGAGAAGCGCTTGATGAGGCGGCGGGAGAAGATGCCAGCTTTCTTTCCAGCGGCAGAGTTGGTGGCAACGTTGGACAAGTCATCATGCGACTGGCTCAGGCCCACTTCCTTCTGCTTGCTCCTTCTCCGGAAGATGAGCTTGGTACCACTCCGAAGAAAGCTAACTGCAGAGACAGGAAGGAAGGAGACGGAAACCACAATGGCATCCTGCCCTGGTGGAGCTCAGGGGCAGTTAACGCGCCAGCTGCCCTCGAAGAGGCAACGACCTCTTCCGCCCCGAGCCACGGAAGCACGCGGCAGGTCGGCAAAGCCCATCTCCCGACCGCGAGGCAACGTCTACGTTCGGGATGGGTTTCAACACCGACGAGCCGCTTCGCTAAGCCTGCCATCACACACGCCCTCTGCCTAAGCTTCCTGTTGAGCTACAAAATCCTCCCTTCAGTGGAAGCGTGCAAAATTGTAATAGAAAGCTAAAACTTGTACGAATGGAAAACAAGGGAGAACGTCTGCACACGGAGAGCCCGGGTGGAATGCACAACAGGGGAAAGGCCTCTCCGACCAGCCTGTCTGAAGAGTGCCCAGATTAGCCGGTCATCGAGCCCACAGAACAACTGCCCACAGTTTCAAGAGATGCCCGAATCCGGAGATTAAATCTTGGTGATGGCTCTGGATGGCTCACGTGGGCGGGACGGAAATGCTGATCGCCCTAAGCCCCAAACAGATGCAAAACGGCATATCCAAAAAAAAAACTGCATGCCATACAAAGCCGCAACAGGATTTCCATCAGAGAAGGCTTGCTTTCCGTTTTCTTCCCTGTCCATCAGGTCTCAAGAATCTGGGCCACCCACCCGCCTCTCTGTTATCGTGCAAACAAGGGGCCACGGCAATTCAAACCATACCCAGTTGTACGAGGGTATGACCTGCCTCCCAAAAGCTGTCCTGCTCTCATATTCTGAGCAATGGAGGTTTTGCCTTCCGCTCATTCACGTAAACTTGTAGCTGACTGACACCATCACGGCCACAAGCAGACAAATCTGAGGCGTGCCGTCCGCCTAACTGACGCGAGCCCGCAAAGTCCAGAGAGGCAGCTGGGCCAAGGCAGGCCCGCTCCATCATTGAAAAGCGGAGAGTTTGCGTGGACGTTCTACGGTATGACAGGTCAGAGGCGCTACCCACTTTGATGCTAATGGGAACAGAGGGAGGGCAGTGAGGCCCCTATGGTCCACGTTGCTGCGTGGCCTCCATTTCCGAGCCGGAGACAGCCTGGCTCGGAGAATGAATTGTTATTTATGAACATGCGCCTAGCCTGCAGCCCCAGAGACCGGGGAGAGAAAATGGGCCGTTGGGAGCCCACGAGGTGTGCGGGGTTCCCACCTAAGAGAGCGCAAAACCCAAAAAAGACACAAGAATCGGACACCTGCAAATAGAGGAGCTTGGAAGCGCTCCAGCAGACAGCATGGGACGCAGACTGGCTCTTCCAGGCTCCAGCAGAAACCCCTCTTCACCTTAAAGCTGAAACTCCCGCACTCAGGCGGGGAACTCGGAAGTCACCTTGTCCTCAAGTACAACGGGCTCGAGTTAGCTACCATCTAAGAGTTCATCCTTACCTTTGTGATCTTTCAAGCTCCTGGTCTCCAGGGCTCCCGTGGAGCCAGTTTCAGACTCAACATCTTCCACCGACGGTCTCTCAGAGATGTCCGACCGCGTTGTGTCATCCAGCTCCCGGACAGCCCTTTGTCCCGATGGTGACGCTTCCAGTGGCTGCAGTGATTCGGCAGAATTGAGCGTCCAGTTGGCCCCGCCCTCTGCCATGGAATCCCTGTGTGCCACGGCCTCCAGGGACGCAGTGTAACCCAGAGAGAGTGCCATTTCATCTTGAGCAATAGGGACCTGGAGGGGGGAATGACAAGGTCAGACGGACAGGAACACAAGGTCTAAAGGACTGCCTGGTACTCCCTTCTTCCACCCACACCCACGTATGGATGCTTCAGTTCCGGTCATCGGTGCTAGACAGGCACCAATGTGCAACAGTCTCTCTTTTGCTGAAACGCAGTTAATTGCAGAGTGTTCCTCAGCAACCCCCTCTCTCCCGTAGGCAACTCCGAGTCTGAGGAGAACTCCTTAAGATTCTCTGTGACGCTCCCAACCGGCTAAGGCAGCAGCTTCCATTTCTGTGGCTGCCCTTTGCAAGCTCCCACCAGCAGTTGTCCTGCTGACCGGTGAGGTACCTTTGACGCTCGCCGGGAAGTGGCGGCAAGCTGCGGGGTAGCGGCAAAAGTCTGCCGAGCGAGTCGTCTGCGCGCAACCCTTCCCTCACCGGTCCGCACAGGACAGGGCCGTTTCACGCAGGCGTCCCCAAAATCCACCTCCCAAATTGGAAACGGAGCCTCCTAACTACCAGAGACCTTGGAAACTCCCGAGATGATCAGTGTGCTACGTTTTGTCGGGGTCTTCTTGGTGGGTTTGTTATTCGTCTCGGTTAGCTGCCTGATCGCCGTCTCGGCCACTGGATCCAAACCGTTGGGCGTGCGGCTATCCCCTGAAAGTAAGGAAAAATACCAGTGCTTGAAGAACCGACCTTTGGCAAGGACAAGGGGTCACTCGCTGACCGCAACACCCATAATAGGCAACTGCATGTGCATGAAGGTAGAGGACAGAATTTCTTATGGACTTGCCCAAATCAACAAAAGGTGCAAAGCTCCATATAGCCCTAGGCTCCTTCAGCCACTTTAAAAGTTTTGATTTCCCACCAGGCGTGTCATTAAAATAGGTTTCCCGCTCCACAGAGACTTCCAAAGACTTCCAAAGGCTCCCGAGAGTTCAGGCAGCCTCGGCCACAAACCATCAAAGCGGCCGCAGCGCTCTGCCCTGGAGACAATCAGAGCCCCGAGTACAGGGTGAGCAGAGCTCTTGGGGTCCAGATAGCCTGGAATGTTCTAGTAAAGCCATGAAACATCCAGAGTCACAGACTGGATAACCAAAGCAGAATTTCTTTTACCTGCTCACAGCCATCACCTCTCTGCCCTTCACTTGCACACTTGCACGTTCTCTCTTGCAGCTAACACAGATGAGTTCACTGACCCACATTCAGCCTGCTGCTCTCCAAGAAAGGCTAAGGAACACAGCTGCTCTGGTAAGAGCCCGATTTCTGAGCACTTACGGCTACCGCTGGGCATGGGGCTGCGAGGGCAGCCACTCTCCAAAAGCACTGTTGTCTTCTTTTCAGTCACTTCCACCTTGGAAGGAGATCTTGATGGTGAATCTTCACGGTGAAAGAGGCAGAGACACAGAGGCACCAGTAAGAGGAGATAAAACTTAGGCCACTTCGCTTCTGCGTCAGGTGCCCTGTCACGCACCCCCAAGAAGCCCGACATGCATGCGGAGAGCCTGCGGAGGCCAGCTCCCTCAGGCTTTGCGGCAACTAAGTAGCACGAAGCCTGCTAGAAAGAGACACGTGACGCAGCCCCATTTGTGAGACCCTGTTCGCGCCATGTCCCAGCCCCACCTCAAGGAATATTCAGCACTATATTAATTGGGACATCAGACCACAAGCAGCACCGACTCCTAGCAAGTGAGGTCAATGCGCTTTTGGCTCCACGTTCAGCGCGTACAGCGTAAGTTCTTTAGCGATTCAGAAAACAAAGAGCGGCAGAACGCTTAGCCCAACATCACGCAGAGGTTATGTGGCGGCAGACATGTCAGAGTCGAGACCTCCTTCCACCAAGAAGCATCAAAGAGGCTCGTCCCTCTCTCACCTCCCCTCAAATGCAGGGCTGCATCAATTCCCTGCTCAGAGGGCCACACAAGTCTCCCTCCAGCCAGCTGCCAGCCAAGGGAGCAGCGACAACACGTGCGTTCCCCGGAACCCAAAAGCGCGGCGCGAGGCACGAGTCTGCCATGTGTAACAGCCAAATGGTTTTGCTACCGCCCACGCGAGCAGCCTCGGGAATATCGCAGCAGAGTCCATGCCCTCGCGGCCACCCGTACGGGATGCCTGTCGCAGGGCAGCCTCACCCAGTTTGCAGTCTGCCTTGGGCCGGGACTGAATGGTGGTGACAGTAGTCACTATGGTGCCATCGGGCATGACAGTTCGGTCCATCTCCACCTTCTTACTGGGGGTGATGCTGGTTCGTAGACATGTGGCATACTGAGCATTCAAAGATGCAGGAGTCTCCTGGAACAGCAGCTACAAAGAGTAAAGCACGGCTCAGAGAAGCTCTCCTCCTCCCAGGCAGAAAGGCAGGCATATGGTTGTCAAAAGCTACCGCTCTGCGCACCATGAAGCCATCCCCGCTACAATGATGGTTGAACGGAGGAAAGGTCAGGGATGGGGGGCAAGGTGACACCCTTCCTCAGCCTAAAGGTCTGTCGGTCGCCCCCAACGAGCCCAGGCCCAATCACACTCGTCTCCAGCCAGAGGCTCGCGTCAGGAACACTTCCAGAGCGCACAAATTCACCGAGCTTAGGAAATCGTTAGCTCACCTCCACTGCAATGGTAGCTTCGGCCGACAGTGACCACCCAGCTCCTGCGGCCAGCGAGCAGACGCGTCTCCCAGATGGCCGTTTGCCCAAAGAATCAAGCAAAAGCGTGGCATGTGCCAGCCGCACATCTGTGAGAAAGAATGGGAAAACAAACACACCACGTGACCTCAGCAAATCAGATGTCTCCCAGGAAGGCCCTGCTTTTGGGAAGTGTCCCCATGGGACGACGAAGCAAATCCACGCAACTCCCAGGTCGCCTCCAGGAGAGAAGGGGTAACGCTCCCCTGCTCCTCCTGAACGACCCTCAAAGAGGTGACCGCTATGCAGCCTCCATCAAAAACAGGTGCTGCAGTTACTCTCCGACCAAGTACAAAGAAAGAGTTAAGAGCCTTCCACAGCGTCCTTCCAATATGCAGAAGCAAACCCCCGTATCCCTCTCCCTGCTTCGCGGTGGACACACAGGAGTCTCAGGAGTCTCCCGGGTACCAGAAAGGTCACAGTAAGAGCACATCACTAAGAAGAAGGGACTCCAGAGGTACTGTGTACGCCATCAGAGGCACACGTGAGGTCAGGATATGAAAAATCCTAAATCCTTTGCAGAGTTCATCACACACCCTACCGACAAAGAAGTACCGCAGGCTTGAAGCACCGGAAAGTCCCTTTGGCGTTTTTGTCTCCCTCTCCTTACAATCCGTCTTACAGCTGCCCGTACTCACCTTCCCCTCTGTCGCCGTTCCCCAACACCTGTAGCTTCAGCTCTTTACTTCTAGGTCCCAACTCCCTGTTGAAAAAGAAAAGACGGGCTGGTACGAGGCAATCTTTGCAAAATGGCCACAGTGCAAGCAACCCCATTCCCTATCTTCCCTCCCTCCAATCACAAGTGTCTTTTTCCAAGCTCCGGTACGCGTGCGCTACTTTGAAGGGCACGACGAAGGGCAGCATACTGCACAGAGGAGGAGAACTCTGGTCCCTGTCCCCTGCAGAGCTGCGCAGGCCACCAGGGGCAGTTGAGAGGGCTATCCGTCCAGACAGACGAGATCTACACCCCGAGCTTTCCGCACCAGTCGCTCCCACGCTCTGCCCGCCTTCGGTGTTTCTGCCCATCCGGTTACAATGCAGGGCATCCAGGGGAGCGGTAAACACATATGCAAGCTGCGGCCAACCGCCTGAACAGGCGGCCCTAGTGCACGGATGGCACAAATGCGCACAGCCCTGCAGCATGGACTTCATCCCTGCACTGTCCACATCGAGCATCACGGCATGGAAATGACACCCAGAGGTCGTGCCCATTTGCCTCTGGCACGACAGCCAGGAGGGCAGACACTTACAGAAAGAGCTCCTCGCACCACTCCATCTCTGCTGCGGCACCAGCACTGCTGGCTGTCACCGGCCTTGTCCATTTCCTCTGCAGGGGACTGTCTAGCTCTGCCATGCAGCGTATCTCCTCTACTCCTGCAACAGAGGGACGGGGCGCGTGCTCGTCAGCGCAAGGCAGAGTCTTGTCACAGTGCATGCCGTTTTCCATTCCGACCCACCCAAAACATCTGCTCATTCCGATCTCACCACCTGCGTGCTTGCCCCAGCAGACTGGCAAAGTTTTCGTGCTTACCTCCCTTCCCCTGGCAGCCCAAGTTCAGAACTCGAAGATTCCGGAGCAACAGCTTAGAACCCAGAGGGGCTGCTGCCACTCCAAATGTAGACTCTCGAGTCAACTTATCGCTTGGTACCTGAGGAATGATGAGAGCGAGACCGATGCCTTTGTCGTTCACTCGCTAGTAGACAGCGGCAAGACGCATGACATTCACCCTTGCATCTACTAAGCAGCTCCTCACACCAACATAAAAGAATACCTGCAGAGCCATTGAGAGATGCTGCAGTTCCCCGACCTATCAGCCTCCAGTGGGCCCTCGTGTTATTTCAAATGGGAAATTTAGGGCCCACGGGAAGAAACAGACAGAGGCTTGCTGGTAAAGCAGAGACCGTTACGTGCCAGTAAAGGCTGCCCTGGATGAAGCCCTGGTGCTCGGAGCAACAGAGGGACTGCCAAAACAGAGATGGATCTCGGGCAGTCTGGCTCCACCTCAACGAAACCAGCAGTCAGTGCTCAGGAAAACAAGGTACAAACTGAGATGCCCTTTGGTCCGGCTTCTGGTTATCCCTACTCTCTGTGCCGCAGTACCCCAACTCCCGTGACCACACGGGCTGGGGTGCAACCGTTGCCCAGAAGCGAGTCTCTACCCTCGAACTCTTTCTCGAGCACTCAGTCCTTGGAAGCAGCCCAGGGGAGAGCGTTTGACGCGAAAGACTGACACGACGATAGAATCTTACCGCGCCAGCTCCAGCGGTGCAGGCCTTCAGATTCACCATCATGGCAGGCCGTGTGCTGACGATGGTATCCTCAATCAGATCCCTTATGGTGCACAGATCTGCTCTCCCTTCAGTCTGCCCTCCGCCAATCAAGAGAAAACGAAGGGAAGTCAGAAGAAGGCGGATAACGTTTTCTCTTTACGCAGCTCCAACTGCCTCTCAAGCCTCTAAGATGCTACACGGTCTTTCTTGCGGTAATACTCTTCCCATATCCTGTACTCGCTCTCCCCAGAGCTCAAAGCTTCCATGTAACAGCTGCAGACAAACATAAGCTATCTAAACGAGACAAACTAAGCCTCTCTACACCTGTAGTTTACCTGTTGCAAATTCTGACGGTACGGTTTTTATGGTTTGCCACTTCCTCACCACTTTGTGAGATGGCACTACTGCACTTTTGGGAGAACAGCCCTATTTCTACATCTACTCAGGACAAGGCAAGAAGGGTGTCAATAAAAGAAAAAAAAAAAAAATTTCAACGAACCTATTTGGATCACAGAAGCGCATCCATGCCCACGTTCAGCTTATTACATCTCTAATACCCACGGGTTCCGCGCACTAACCTCTCCAAAAAAACCCCAAACAAAAGAAATGAACAAGGAGAAAAAAAAGAAAAGCCACAAACCCCACCCCTGAACTAACCCAGCACATTTTGCAGCTCCACATCTGACAACAGTGGGAGGACCTACGCAGACAGAAAACCTTTACTGCTACACGCTCTCCCATTCAGCCGTCACACCAAACTCAGACAACAGGCATTGCTACTGCTTCAGCCCTCTCGAGAATGTAATGTTTTGACAAAGCTGAGCTAGTACAGATTCCAGGGCAAAAGATTTCTCTCCCTTGCCCTAAAGGGCCACGACACCGAGTTCCCAAGCCTTCCCCTCCGTAGGAGCCTTCGTCCCGGCTTGCACCGTTTCTGCTCTCCCCACCTTTCCTCCGATGGAGTCTGGCCTCCCACCATTTGTCGCTCACCTCGTGAAGCTGAAGTCTCGGAAGAACCGAGAGGTTCAAGTCTGGTCTGTCCTTGAAAGTCCATGACACCAGGAGACCTTCGCTCTGTATCTCCTCTAAGTGGATCTCCACCTGGCCCGGAACAAAGACCCATAGTCAGGAGCAGTTTCTTTTTCTATGAGGTGCTTTTTGCCCCGCTTCACATTCAGCTACTGAAAGGACCTGGCACTGGTGCAAGGATAAGAGACAGCACACCAGGCCATGAGCGGTCCCGGGCCTACAGGAAGAAGCAGCTGTAGAAGCTGCGTCGCCCCATTGCGACACCCGGATTCTTCACTGACTTTGGATGCCCGGGTGCCATCAGTGGGAAAAACTATAGGACATTTCTTTGGACAAAGAAATGGTCTGCATGACGATCTAAAGAGCAAGTCGGGCACCAACAGCGGGTTATTTACTGAGATACGTCAATTACTCATTGCCAACCTATGTGCAGCCATTTGAAAGTTAGCAATGCAGCTTTAGGAGACCATCCTCAGACTGAAAACTCAGCTGGGTCACCAACAGTTTGCTGCAACAAGCCAGACTGTACACCTTCCCCTAGATTCAGCCGAAGAGTTGCACGCCCATATGCCCAAAAGGCATCAGACTCAAACAAAACTGCGCAGGAAGAACTCCCGACCCAATATCTCTGTTAAAACGGGAATGAAATTTAACATAAGTCTAAAGTAACTGTCCGACTGACATTTATTTACCATGAACGTGGAGGATCGTCAGTCAAAAGCACAGATGTAGCCAGGTAAGTAGCCGACAAGAGGCACGATAAACCAGGCAAGGCACATTCAGGAACACACTACAGGAAGTATTCCAAGTGACCGACGTCAGCTGGTAAATGCACCAGCATTTCACAACGCTGCCGCGAGACCTCAAATAGAATACCATACGCAATTCTCTACGAGAACCTGCAACCCAGAACTGCAGTGCGCCCGGACGAGGAGCCCTAGAAAATGCCAATGACGAGTGGAGCAATTTGATGAAACGTGACAAAGCTAACTCTCAGAAAGTACGAAGTGACCGCGGTCACTGCCCACGACAATATGGGCAGCAGGCACGCCGAACGCCAAGGAGAGCAAGAGGAGCTATTTAAACAGACGAGGAACAGAAGCACAAAACCAAAAACTGTGAGGATCTGGCAAATAGCGGTTGAAAATTTTAATAAAGCTTCTGAGAGCAAAGGGGTTCTAGAACAACCTTCCAACTGCAATACCAACAACAGTGCGGGATTAGATTCTCCTACGACAGTTACTGCTAATTTCACCACTGCCTATTTCTCCCCACAGCGCAAGTGAGCACGAGGTCTCCAAGCAAGATATCGCAATGAGATGCCATGTCTGACGTCAAGCCCTTCTACAAAATGGGAACAAAATCACATTCCACAGAAGCAAATCGAGACAGAAAGCGACCATGGAGTTATTGCCCTCTGTGATTTCACAAAGCTTCTGTTCTGGAGGAAGCGTTTCCAATATCCAACAAATGGGAAAACATCTGCATCACTTCTGTCAATGTATTAAGGGGAGCGCTAACCAACAAACTGCTCCTCATGGTGGATTTCTTCTTCACACCAACAACCGGGATGACAGCCTAATTGTACGCAGGCACCAGATGCACCCTTCCCTATCCCCCATGCCAACAACTGAACTCTTTGGACCTTTCAGTGCTTACACATCCACTTAAACCTGGTATAAAATGCTTCCAGGACTCAAATCTCTCTGGATTTTTTGGTATGTCAACGTTACATTGCCAAGATCTGCAGAACAAGATCAGAAAATGGGACTCATCATGCAGATTGGGAACGTCTGCCACCCTACCGAATGTTGGCAACAGCATGCCGCTCCTTCTGGCACGACTGGGCCTTGATTTGCGCTAAATCGGGTCCTCCTTTCTCAGTCAGCATGGGGCCAGGTGAAAGAACAAGTTCAATGGCTAACTTTTTACAGCCGTTTACCTGAGCCTGCAGCACAGCCAAAGTGACATGATACGTGTCTACTGAAACAGCAACTGGGGACTGCTGAGTAACAGAGACCGGGAATTTCACAGCTTCAGCTGACAGATGGCAGCACAGTACCTAGAGAGAAATGGAAGGAGACGAGTTTATATCCTCAACAAGAGAAAGGCAGCTGTCCAACCATAAAACCTACAAAAGCAGTAGGTAAGGTTGACCCGCTGTGGCGGGCAAGAAACGGCGGGCTTGCTCTCGGACCCGGTTCCGTGCTGAGAACCTGCTGCTTTAGACTGTAGTTAGTTAGCAAGGACACTCCGGTAACAGAAGCTTTCTTCTCTCCCCTGAAGGACCCTCGTATTTGGGCTCAACATCCGTACGCCTGAGCTCCATCTACACATCTCCCGCCAGGGCTCTCCCAGAGCTTACCAACACGCAGTCTAAAGCCACGATCTCGTGAGCCCATCGACAGCCCTCCAAACTCAACAGCAGAACCCAGCCAAGGCTACCCTGGTTCCACAATCCCCATCACGCGGGCCTCAGCAATCTCTGTCGAACACATCATCAGTCGACAGAGAAACCCCACACTGTACAATTCTGAAGAGCAAAGCCTTACCATGCTGTGGTCCGATTGTCCCTTGCACGTCACGCGACTTATATTTGTGGCTGGTGGTAGCTGAGGGCCCTCTTCAAATGTGATCTGCACTGAACTCTATGAAAAGAAAACTCCATTAGTTCCCAGGGGTCAAGGTTATCTCCCAGATAGTTTCAAAGACTACAAATGATTCTGACATGGGGACCTAGAGACAATCCAGTCCATTTCAGTAAATCCAGCCAGCACACAGAACAGTCGCACACTGTGATTCTATCTACCTTGGCTTGTCCGTGCATGGAAAGGAAACAAGGTCTCCGGTCGAGGCTTAGACTCGCACGCGCTACGTTAATGCCAAAACCAAATGAGAAGGGAAAATTGTTCTGGCTAGCAGTCAACTGCGAGTCAAGTGCATTAACTCTGCTTCATTGCAGAAGCTTTGCTGTTTCTTCTCTCTCTCTCTTTCTCTCACTTTCTCTCCCCCTCTTCTCTGCTAATCCTACCTCGAGTAACACAAACAGAAACACCCACACAACCAAAACAATCAAAAATAACAAAAAGCATGCTCCCTGTTCAGTACATCGGCTCCTGGGCTAGACTTGTTCCTTTTTCCACTCTCTCGTGGCTCAATGGATTACAATCTCCACTGCAGAAGCACCCTTCTTCATTTGAAGAGTTCCCCATATAACGGGACCAGTTCTTCAGAGAGAACCCTTCTTGAGAAATGCAATACTGAGATAAAGAGCTCAGAGCATCCCTGCACAAAACTTATCCCTCCGAGATTCCCTCTGCTCACAAGGGGCAAAAAGACAGCGCGTGTAGCAGTCTGCGTGTTTCAGGGCCAGAGGAACTGAGAGGGAAGATAAAGTTGCAGGAAACCACAGGCTTTTTCTCAAGCAAAGAAGAGGGTGGGCCATCACCTCCATGTAAGGGACAGACCCAGCTGATGGGTCTCATCCTCTCCACGCAGAAATGAGGCAACTCTCTCAGTGACCAAACTTGAAAAGAGAAAGATTCAACAGAGAAACAATGTCAGATCACTGTCCGCTGCTTCAGGCCAGTAATGCTTTCTGTCTCTCCCCCTCACAAGCCTCCTCCACCATACAGAGCTGCATGCTCACCCACTCAGGTCAGTCCAGAACATCAAGCAAGCCCTGTCTCGCCACAATGAGAACCTCTGCCTGACAACTCGAGTACATAATCATCAGTGGCAAGCATTCTTCCCAATACATTCTCGTGTCACCAACCTGGGAGGCACCAGCCCACACTTTCTGTGTGTTCAAAAGAATTTCCTTGTCTTAATTCCAAGGGTCAAGAAGAAAACACTACAAAAAAGAGTGTCATGCTGTCCTTCCCAGTTCGACATGATCGGTCGCTTGATCCCATTTTATGAGGACCACAGAGCAGAGCGATGGAATTCTGCAGCTCAAAAGCATGGCATTGGCAGGAATCAGATACCCAAGGTCAGGGAGAAGAAAAGGGTCCGAGCTGGAGTATTTTTCCCCATTTAACAGATATAAGCAGCCCCAAGTAACACCTGATCTCATCCAGAATCCCCTGTGAGATACAGCCCTACTGCCCCTGGGTAATCACGAGGCCCCACTTCAGAGAAATGCTTTTAGAGACAGCAACTCACCACAGGGGAGTCCAGGGGCCTCTGTACCATTTCAATCATCACCTAATCTTCACCTTATAGGAGTTCTAAATTCTGGAACTTTGAAACTGAAGTCATTTTGTGAGAACCAGGGGAATCCAATGTGTGAGTGGAGCGCATCACATACGAGCAACTACTGATGCTTGACCATCACGACCACGGCATTCTGACACGAGAGTCACGGAAGGAGCATACATTTCGACAGGGAGGAGGTGCTCCGACAATGTTCTCATCTCTCATTCGGTCCCTCGATGAGTCCTCTCTCCAAAGAGGGAAGGCCTCTACCCGTGAGTGCTCCATCCCAGAGCACAGCCCTCAACTTTCCCAGCCCATCTTGAAAAGAGAAGCAGCAGTTGTTGTGGTTTGCTCCCTACGAGATACTTTACCAACAGGGTTAGCCTTTATGCAGACTATTACGTTGCTACAGCTAGCAGCAGTTAAGGGCAGGGGGAGTAATCATTTCTTATTCCTTCCCACCTTCACCAATCGCCCGATTTTTTCATGTAGTCACGCTGCACTGACAGATCTACTTTTCCGTCCCACCTCTAGTCCAGAACATAATTTGCTTCATCAAAACAGGAGAACCTTCTCCCATCTCATTAGAAAACGCAAACGCAAATTCATATCGTGCTTTCAAAGACTTCAGTTTCCTTTTCTTCGAGCCTGTTACCTACACACTAACTTTTTTTTAGCAGCTAATTTTCCCACGCAGCTTAACAAAAAGGCTCCCCCTTCCCATTAACATGACAGAAAAGAAAAAGGAGACTGACCGCACCATCCTTCATGCCGTAGCTTTTGTGGACAAAAAACTCTGCCTTGCAGGCAAAGCGAAGTACTGCACAAACACCTCCGTAGAGTCAGTGGGGCACGTTCTCCTTCGTGAACTTCAACGCTACAGACCAAACACTCCAATACTCGGGCTCAGGCCCCAGGCCTCACCACACGAAACACACTGCCAGCGCCGTCCGCCCTCCCGCGCCGCCACAGCGCGGCAACAGTCCTGCTCCGTTACGCTTCCGCAGGCCGGGCCGGCGCGAGGCAGCTCGAAGTGCAGCGCCAGTCGCCCTCGGCGCTACGGCCTTCCAGAGCGCCTGGGGAGGAGCGCTTCCCCGCTACCCGACGACAAAGGGCTGTCGGCCCCGCCCGCCCCGAGGCCGCCGCCGCCGCTTCTCTCTCCCCTTCCCGCCCCCCCCTTCCCGGCCCCACCCCGCCGTACCCCGTGCCGGTGCGCCTGGCTGTTGAGGGCTCGCACCCAGGCCCTCTGCCACTGCTCCCTGAGAGACCGAAGAGCGAGCAGCGCGGCGAACAGAGCCCGGGCCCCGGCCTCCTCCGTCTCCACCGCCCCGCGCCGCCGCGGCGCCCGCAAAGCCGCGCACCGCCAGTGCTGGAGCAGCCAGGCCGCGACGGTGAGCAGCGAGGCGGCGAAGAGCAGCACGAGCGCGGCCCAGCCCGGGTCTGCTCCCATGGCGCCGCGACTCACGGCGGGCCGGCTGGCATGGCGGTCACGCTGCGGCGCCGGCCCGTCCGCTGCCCGCTCCCGCCGGGGGAGGAAAGAGGACGCGCAGCCCCGGCGACCTCCTCCCAGCCCCGCGGCGCACGTGGGCCCGGCTCGGCACTCGCCGCCGCAGCCCGTACCCAGCGGCACCGGCGGCGCGCGTGCGCACAAGCACCCGCTCCGCCGCTTCCGGTGCGGCGGCCCCGGCGGCGGGTGCTACCGGGGGCCTCCGCGCCTGCCGCTCTTCCGCCCGGCAACGCTACCGCGAACCGTCTCTGGTTCCGACACAGCAGCGCAACCGCGGATTGGACGCGGAGCCCCTCCGCCGGCCTCCCGCGCTTCAGTACAAACGGCACGTCCCGCTGCGACGGCGGCCCCGATCGCAAACCAGGCGCGCGGCATGGAACCCTTCGGTCCGCCGGCTGCCAGCCGGGGGCCGCCCTCGCTGCGCAGGGTAACACGAGTCCGACCAAGAGCAGCGGCCGGGGATAGAGTCTCTGGGCAACCACGTACTGTACGCTGCGGTTTCCTTCCCCAGGCGACCACGTGCACCAACCACAAAGTTTAAAGGCTCGGTTAAAACTTGCAGAGTGATTTTTGCAGTTCCAACAGCCGGCGAAGCGGAATGGGCTTCTCTCAACACAACAACAGCTCTCTCCCTAGCGCAGAAAGAGCCATCAGGAGCCATCCCGGGTCGCTATACGCCACTGAACCCATCTGCAGGGCAGGGGAAAGCGCTTTTTGCTGCTACCGCCCCTCTCGCTGCTTCTTCCCCCGTGCACCGACCGGTACCGCAGCGCATCCACTGCGGACGAGAGCTGTGCCTGTCCCGCCCGTCCCAAGCTACCGCCTGGGGCTCCGCGGCTGCCACAGATTTCCTGGCAAGAGATCTTGAATGAGACACTGGATTGTTCTTGCCCAACAGCCGGGGAAAATGCGGGGTAACGATACCGCGACCCCGCGCCTCACTCGCGCGCACCCCACCTGAGTTAAAGGGCCCCCACCCCGGCTGCTGGCACCGGCCGCTGGCGGTGACTGCGCCGTTCGCGGCTCACCCCCCCCCCCACCCCCCAAGCGCAGAGCAAACGGCGGCTCCGGCTTCTGTGGGGGAAGAAGCGAAGCTCCTCTGATCTTGGCGCGTGCTCCGCGCACGAGGGGTAATGACGTACCTGGGGCCAGCTCGGGGGCCGCCGAAGCAGCCATGGCGGTTGTGGGCAAGGCGAGGCGGAGTCCGTGGGGGGGCCGCCCCGAGGCCGGAGGGGACGCCGCTTCACGCTGAGCCGGGCGGACTCCGGAGCAGGGCAGAAGAGCTTCCGCGTGCGCTATGGGCCGGCACAAGCGCCACCGGCCCCGGACGAGCAGAGCCGCTCGCCGGAAAGCGGCTCGTGCCAGCGCCAAAGATGGCGCCGTTGTCGCTGATAGGCCGGAGGGAGCCCGCGCCTGCAGCCCCACCTCCCTCGAGCGTGACGGAAGCCGCCCCGTGCCCTTGGCAGAGGCAGCGCCTTCCGCGGCCATGGCGGCCTGGCCCGCCCTGCCCCTCCTCGTCAGTTTCGGCGGGTCGCTGCTCGGCCTCCTGGCCACGCTTACGCTGATCCCAGCCTTCAAGGACCGTTTCATCGCCGCGCGGCTCTGCGGCGAAGACCTCAACAAAGCCTCGCGGCGGCCTGTGTGAGTAACGCTTCCCCGCCCATCCGCGCGCCTCGGGACCGGCCCCGGGACCGGCCCGGCCGACTCTCCCTTTCCCTCCTTTCAGCCCCGAAGCCCAGGGCGTGATCAGCGGAGCGGTGTTCCTGATCATCCTCTTCTGCTTCATCCCTGTGCCCTTCTTGAGGTGCTTCGTGGAGGAGCAGTGTACAGCCTTTCCTCACGACGAGGTGAGGCGCTCCTGGCGCCGGTGGCGCCGCGGGCACGGGCAGGGAGCAGCTGCCGGTAACCGAGGTCCTCTTCTCTGTCCCACAGTTTGTGGAGCTCATCGGCGCTCTCCTCGCCATCTGCTGCATGATTTTCCTGGGCTTTGCAGATGACGTTCTGAACCTCCGCTGGCGCCACAAGCTACTTCTTCCTACCATGGCTTCCTTGCCGCTGCTTATGGTTTACTTCACCAACTTTGGGAACACGACCGTTGTGGTGCCTAAGCCCTTCCGGGTGCTGCTGGGCCTGCATCTGGACCTGGGTAAGTTATGCATCACTAGAAGCCATCATCCAAGCGGTGAGCGACAGGCAGAAGGGGTCACCTGGCAGCACTCTTATGCTGCAGAGGGAACACACGAAAGATTTGGGTGGGTGCAACTCCACCCGCTAAACAGTTGTCTGGAAAGAACATCCCAAACCCCAGCACGCGCTCAACTGTGCGTAGATAGAGGCACCAATCCATCTTTTTTCTGGGATTCTGGCAACACAGTCGAGCTCTGAGCGCACATGGCACTCGGCTGCCGACACCAGAATCACTGAAGGACAGGAACGGAGTGCTGCGGCCTGCCGCCGTGTCGCACGTATGCATGCAGGTGTCAGCCAATTCACGGTAGAGAGAGCGATTCGTTATTAATCTACTGCTGTCCAGCTCGCTAGGTAAGGAATTGCTGTACAAAGCAGGAAGCCAGAGCTTTGGTGAATTGGACCGGGGTCTGCTTTGCCTATGATTATTACAGCACCTGGCTCGCTCTTATCTGCAGGTATCCTCTACTACGTGTACATGGGCATGCTCGCAGTGTTCTGCACTAATGCCATCAACATTCTCGCTGGAATTAATGGAATTGAAGCCGGGCAGTCTCTGGTGATAGCTGCTTCCATTATCGTATTCAACATTGTAGAGTTAAATGGTAAGGAAAATAACGTGTTCGCAGGCATGAAAAACAAAGGGAGATAGACTACTAGATTTCAGTATCTGGCATTAAAAAAAAAATCAGCTAAGTCCTGTCTTACTACAAATGCTTTTTTTCTTTTTTTTTCTATAGGGGATTATCAAGACGATCACATTTTTTCTCTCTACTTCATGATTCCCTTTTTTTTTACTACGCTGGGGCTGTTTTACCACAACTGGTAAGAGGCTGGACATTCAGAGTTCCTCTGGAAACATGTTTGCCCTTCACTTTCTCCCTTTTCAAACAAACCAACCCACTTACCGACATGCAGATGGGATGCCGGAGCGTAGACGGGCTTCTTGCCAGAATCAAGAGCGCAAAGCAGCGATGCTGTTGGTCGCTTTTCTTTTTATTAGAACAATTCCAGTCACGCTGGCTCACCAAAATGTGCAGAATGCGCTTCCTCACGGGCCTCAATTCCTGTTTTTTCATGCCGTATTCTCTGCAAGTCAGGTTGCGGGTCCCAGTCCCACTGTTCTTAGCATAAATACCTGCAGCTGTTGGTTTTGCCATGTAGATCTCCTGCAGTTCCCCAATGCCCCCCAGCCTGGCACGTGGGAATATATTTGGTGGTTATAATGTCATTTTCACAGCAACAGCTGTCATGACAGACGCTTGATTCTCTGTCCTGTGGATTGCAGGTACCCATCTCGAGTGTTTGTTGGGGACACCTTCTGCTATTTTGCTGGCATGACCTTTGCTGTCGTGGGGATCTTGGGACACTTCAGCAAAACAATGCTGCTTTTTTTCATCCCGCAAGTGCTCAACTTCCTCTACTCGTTGCCTCAACTCTTCCATATCATTCCTTGTCCCCGTCACCGGCTGCCAAGGTAACGTGCCCGAGTGACCTGTAACGGTACCAGAGATTGTGCCTTTTCTCTCCGACTCCGTCTGAGAAAAGTGGTTGTAGATGCTCTTTTTAAAAGCCATCAAAAGTAAGCTCTGTAGGTAAAATTTACCTGGCTTGCTCCGCCAGCTACGCCCAAGTCATACGGTAGAGGTTTCTCAAGCATGTTCGTCTGCTAAGATTTCATAGTAGCAAGCATTCTGTGGCACTATGCCCTATCAGCGATTGTCTCTGCAAATGTTAGATTCTTCTGTTTTACTTTTGAAACTATACAGCTTTATGCATATATTGGGGGTGTGGTGGAGAGGAACATCCTTCGAGGCTCTGCCCAATCTGATGGACTAGGTATTGGCAGCTGTCATTAAGTGCGTTGGCTTATTCTTGCTTTTTCCACCACTGCATTTCTTTCTCCGTGCTCTATCCGGACTAAAATTTTATTGTCTTTTTTAGGCTCAATCCTAGGACAGGGAAGTTGGAGATGAGCTACTCCAAATTCAAAACTAAGAGCCTGTCTGCCCTGGGAACAAACATTCTGAAGGTAGTATCTGGAAAACACAATGTGGATGTATTTTGAGGCGGTGATCAAATATGAGAGGAATGGGATGGGCGGGAAAGCAGAACCTTCTGGGTTCAGTTGTTATTTCCTGGCTTGAATCCATAAGGAGATACTCTGCTTAGTCTGTCACCATCCCTTGTTGTTATTCAATTGAGTAATAATCTTTCAGAATAACCACAAGTAGAGGTGTTCCAGAACCACTGTAAGCCTGTTCTGTCTTTTAGTAACAGCACGAGCCAGATTTCAGGGATGGTACAACAAAGAGGATCTTGTGCAAAACCAGCTGGTGAGCACCAAACATACCTGGTGAAATAGCATGCGATATCTCTTTCCCCAGGCAGCCAAGATCTTGCACATAGTAGATGTGAGGAGTGGAATGGATGAAGATGGCGAATACACAGAGTGCAATAATATGACGCTTATTAACTTTGTTATAAAGCTGATTGGACCCACCCACGAGCAAAATCTCACTCTCCTGTTGCTACTCATTCAGGTCAGATACACGGTTCCTCCAGCAGAAAGACATACTCTGCAATAGAAACAGATCCAAATCAGTCTCAAAAGTTTCAAGGGGAAAGTAAAGTAGCATTCTCATCACACAAGATGTAGCTGAACAGTGGAACTTGAGGAGAGTCAGAGGTTTATGCCACTCAAGGAGGAAACCGGTTCCTTCTCCTCTCCCGGCTCTGTTCATTTTAGTTCATTTAAGCACAATGTCTGTAGCTTAGCTTGAGAAGATTCCCAAGGAATAGATCCTTGGATGCTAGGCAAACATTAAGAAAGCAGAGCGACTTGTCACTCTGACCCAATACAGCCTTTTTCCACGCTCCCATTTTTCAGTCATGCCACATAACACAGCTCCCTGAGTTGTCTCCAGCTGGTGGACTTGTGCAAGCATGGTGCGCAGACTGGGGGTAGCCAGAAACCCAGCGGCACGCGGGACCGTTTGAAGCGACTCGGAGCGCAAAGATAACGTGTCTCACTGCTGCTACTTCTGTTCGGCACGTGACCCCTCGTGCATAATACAGTAGAAACGCTTTTTTTGTAAAGGCCAGCATTACTCAGTTGCCCACAATAAAATTATTTTTTCATCCTCAGCTTAAAGATAAAAGATCCTTACTAGAAAATAGACTCTTAGCCAAATGCGCATTCAGGAGGAAGGGCTTCCAGCAAACCAACCAAGAGACCAAACGGGGTCTAGGCAGACTACATCAGGGATTGGGAGAGGAAGGGAAGTACATACCTTTCCAGCTTGAGCCTGGCCATAGCAAAGGAGTTGTGGCAGCACCTTCTTGTAAGGATGCTGAACTGCAGCTTTGACACAAAGTATCTTCCATTACAAACCATAAGGTTTACATAACATAGGCGCTTGAAGAGGGAAAAAATTGTTCCCAACCGTTCATCTCATCCGCCCATTCTCACAAGGGGACCGTGTGCAGGCACCTGCAGAAATCCCCCACAGAGAGCTATGATTCTCAGAAAGAACCAAGAACTTGGGCTAGACTTCTCCCTTACATCTTTCTGTACCTGGAACATCTAGCCAAAATGTTGTTATTTAGTGAAACAAGGCAAGCTGGAAAGCATAGCAAATCCATCTGGAAAGGAGGAATCTGCCAGCCTGTAAACTATTTGACACTATAATGTTTCCATCATCTGATTTTTACCTAGGTCCTGGGCAGCGCAATTGCATTTTCAATCCGGTACCAACTAGTTCGCTTGTTTTACGATGTCTGACCAGGCTATCAGGAGCAGGGGAAAGAGTTGTACCCGACAGTCAATTTTCTCCAGTTGCTGACCAAATGATTCAACTGATCTTACTCTGACCCTCCAAGAACTTCAGGATACCTGTCAAAATGCAAGCAACTACTCTGCATGGCCAGTTACGAACCATAGTCACCTTTGGGGTTTGCACACAGAAGGATTTTTTCCGATTCTGCCAACAGAAAAGATTCACTGCTACTCGGGCATCATTGTTACTGGCAATCCTTTTCAGGGGGGAAGTAAATGATCCAACTGTTTACACAGAGCACTTAGGGAAAGCAGGAAAGATGAGATCTACATACATCTAAGAAATCATCCTACTGTGTCCCGAGAGAGAAAATGGGAAGTACAATTTCTGTGAGACTGTGCAGCAGCGGTCGTAAAGCAGACTCCTCTCCTGGCTTCTCCAGTCCTGTCTCAGGCTCGTGGGCCTAGAGTGACACGTTCTAAAACCACATCCAAAGCTCAGAGCGTGCTGAGAATAAAAGTAACTCATGGTATCCTTTCCCCTTCGGTGCTTTGCCTCAAGAATATTAACACCCAGTGAAACTAGGTTACATGATACAGCTCTGTGGCTTTCAACCCTGCTAGGGTTCTGATCCTTTCTGCTGTAGGCTCCCTCCTTTCACAGCTACCAGCAATGTTCCCAGCAATGGGCTTTTATTTCTGAATATCGTCTGCCTTCCTACCTGGAATAGGACATGTCTGAAACGGGCTAGCAGATCAAGGATCGCCGTGTCCTCGTGTAACAGAGGACAGCAGTAGAAGCCTTAGATTAATGTCGAACTAAGACCTCGCAGTCTGCGGTTACCTTTCACTTGAGTACGAATCATTCTATAGCGGTTATCTAGCAGCATATAATTGCTGCCTACCTGACAGGAAAACATATAACTGCCACTGGAGTACTGGGTTAACAAATCCACATGAGATTAACGGGAGTGAAAAGCAAAGTAACATAACAGCAAACACAGGGATGCTGAGATAGGTGACGGTAGAAGCTGATGAGTCCAATACCTTAATTGGTGCAAGGCTGCTGCACCACCACGCGTGCAAATCCAGCCGGTAACGAGGCTCTGCACATATTCCCGGTAGGCAAAAATGCACACACGCAGCAACACCGATCGACACAGAAAACACGCAGCACTCAAAATGTGAATGATAGGAGTGGCAGGATCCCCTTCCTCCTCTCCAACCAATAGGATTGGAAGTCTGACAATAGAGTATATTCGTATATGTGTACACACACAAACATTATAAACCCGTTCAGTAACTAGCCTTAAAAACTTGACTCTCTCCAATAGCTAGCTGCTGGATTTCCCAGCACCAGGGCATATGAACACCAGAGGTCCGCAGTAGCACTTTCTCACTAAAAACTGCTCACCAAGAGAGAAATTGCTCTGTCTGTTAGCTGATCCAGACACACAGCCTTCCAGTAGCCAAATCTTGGATGTCCACCCTGGTTTCTCCAGTGAGCTGGCTTACACCTGCCTCCAGTTATCAATCTGCCAGCCCCAAGCTCTCCAGTATGCAGTCCCGGCTACCTAGCTCTGAAACCCATTGCCCATTACACTTGCTCACTAATCCCACTTGTTCACTAGTGATCACGGGCACTGGCACTGCAGTTGCACCCTGGCCCTCCTCTATATGTGCTCCAGCCTTCCCACTTGCTGGTACTGCATACTGAGGGGCCCCTTTGACTTGTGGCTTGACACCAGTTGCTGGTGTTTAGACCTCCAGACGTACATACACACACAAGGTAGGCAGTCCCCTCACCCTGGACGAACAACTAAAAGAGGGAGTTTAGTGAGACAGCACAGACTGCAGAGATAAAAGCTGCCCATCAGCAGCACGTTCGCACACGATCTCCGTGTCGCCATGTTTTTTCTTCGCGGTCTACTTCGAGTCTTTCCCCACCTTTAGTGCTTGCCTTAAACAGCCCGTAACACATCACGTATTCCCATAATCCCTGAATGGGGTCGTGTATGAAGGTTTTACACATCTCCGGATGCCCTTCCCCCCTATGCCGCCGCTACCCGAACACCCCTGCGGGAGAGGGTCTCGGGGTCTCCCTCCGTCTCCCAGGGCCCGCCCGCCGCGGCCATCCCTCTGGCGCGGACCTCAGAGCGCTCCGAACGCCGCCGCCGTCGCCTCCGCGTCCCTTTGGGGTGCGGGACCCGCCCTTGCTACCACAGCCGAGAGGCGACACGGTCACAGCTCCTCACGCGGATCGAGTCCCTCAGCGACACCGCCTCCCGCGGGGAAAACCACCCCAGGAAGCGCCCTTCACCGCCCCACCCCCCGGCCTCACCGAGATATGAATTTGGCGCCTTGTCCTCCTATTGGCCTGTCTCCGTCGCCAATGCACTCGGGGCAGGTGCGATGACGTCGCAGAGACGACCAATCAGCAAAACGCTTCTTTCGGCAGAACCACCAATAGCGAGGCGTGCCGTCGCTGTCCAATGAGCCGAGCCCTACTTTACGGGAGGTTATAAAAAGGCTTGACGGCGAAATTACCCCCTTCACTTTGCTGCCGAGCTGCTCGCGAGAGGCGCCATGTCTGGCCGCGGCAAGAGCGGCGGGAAGGCCCGAGCCAAGGCCAAGTCTCGCTCGTCGCGCGCCGGGCTGCAGTTCCCGGTCGGGCGCGTCCACCGGCTGCTGCGGCGCGGGCACTACGCGGAGCGGGTGGGTGCCGGCGCCCCGGTGTACCTGGCGGCGGTGCTCGAGTACCTGACGGCCGAGATCCTGGAGCTGGCGGGCAACGCGGCGCGCGACAACAAGAAGACGCGCATCATCCCGCGGCACCTGCAGCTCGCGGTGCGCAACGACGAGGAGCTCAACAAGCTGCTGGGCGGCGTCACGATCGCGCAGGGCGGGGTGCTGCCCAACATCCAGGCCGTGCTGCTGCCCAAGAAGACCGGCGGCGGCGCGGGCCCCACCAAGCCCGGCAAGAAAGGCGGCGGGCAGCAGTCGCAGGAGTACTAGGCCGGCCGCCCCCCCCCCGGCAGCGCCACACAAAGGCCCTTTTCAGGGCCACCCCCATTGCTCACCGGGAGAGCTGCGGTCCGCGGGAGGGGGGGGAAAGGGGGTGCGGCTCTGTCGTGCCTGGCGGCGGTGCCGGGCCCGGCCCAGGGGGGGCGGAGCCTAGCAGCACTGGCGTCCGCAGCGGCTGGGCTACCTGCTGAAGTGACAAAAACCGACCTGCTCCAAAAGAGCTGGTCCAAAAGACTTAACTGTGGGGCACTTATGATTTAACTGTATTTATCGTCTGCTACGTACAGTGGATGTTACATAGAGAATAAACAATGCTTCACTTCCAAAATGGGACCCAAGTAAGCTGCCATTTCAGTGTTTCTGGAAGGCACTGTAAGGCACAAGTCCCGCTGAGAGGATGGCACCTTGCAGCAAGTGCAGGCAGCCACCACAAAAGGAAGGGGCAACAGCTCAGATTCAGGCTTGCTCTGCAGCTCCCCATCGACTAGCTGTCATTAACACCTGGCTCAAGACTACCCTTGTAGACAAGCAGACAAGGGAAATGAGACTGTCCACTTAACTGCAACCTTGATTCCTCTTTAACTGAGACCTATTATCAATGTGCCATCTCTGCTACTTTGCTATGAGGAACCTGGTATTAGAACCCTGACTAGCTATCTTCCTCTTCAGCACTCTGAAGAGAAAACAGGCCCAACTAATGACTCCTAGCAGCACAGCACTTCAGTACCATCTCTTAATCTGTAATGGGGGCCTTGTTCCTAAATGGAACAGAACACTTAAGGATTTTTTTCTTTTTTTTTTTTTTTTTTCCTAGTTACAAAAACTATTGAAAAACTTCAGAGACGCATAGCAATATAGAGAAATGCAGAGAGGGATGAAAGCCCTGAATAGCATTAAGTACTCCAGTTAGTTACCTTAGTATTTCAAGGTTTTTTACCCAAACATCAGTTAAGACCAGCGTGAACATTTAAATACATCCCCTCCTCCAAAGGAGGAAAATAGCGTAGCTGCAAAGACATGCTAGTGGTAGCGATCCTGCCGACCACACCATCAGCGGGCATCGTTGAGTTGCCTTGCCACGCTAAGGATGTGCTTAGCTCCCTTGCTCAGAAGTAAACTAGCTAGTTCAACACCAAGGTTCTCTGCAGCTTCCTGGGCCTGACCGGAGACATTCTTGGCCGTGATGCCAACATGCTGCACGTCATCGTTCGGTCCATCTTCATTCTGCAAATACAAACACCTCAAGGTAAGGCAGTGGACAGGAGCAGGCAACGAACAGTTTACACCACATTTGAAACGTGCCAAAATCTGTAGTCCTAGGAGCCCTGGGAACAGTGTGCTGTTACTGTTTCCAAGAAACCAGACTAAGTAAGAGATAGGAGATCTAGTTCTGTCTTTCAGCTTCGGGTTTGGATTTTGAAGCCACTGTGGTTCGCATACCTGCTGGGGATAATTGACACTGGTCTGCATAGTCTCCCTCAGGCTATCAGATCCATCCAAACTGTAGACTGCTCCTGTCAAATACAACTTGGAAAGACAGAAGCAATTAGCACTATGTTAACAAACAAACAGGAGGGCAACCACCCCATTTTTTTTTAAGGAAAAAAAAAAAAAAGCCTAACATACAAAGCTGAGTCTGGAGGGGAAAGATTTTGTAGTGCAGTGAGGCAGTGAGATCAGATGGAGTAATGGTGGTACAATACAACTATAAGCAAATTAATCCCTGTTAAAGAAGATGCAACTTCCCAAGGAAAAAGATGAACTTTTTTTCTATTTTCCCACCTCCTTAATCACACTCCACTGTGTAAAACTATCAATTTTCCAAACAATCCCAGGTAAGTAAATACTAAGTACTCCTCACCTGGCCATCTTTCAGAATGGTGTTGACGGCGACCGGGACACTGCATCCACCTTCCTAAAACAGAAAGTAGCTGATGCTGAGGCTCCTACTCAAGAGATTCAAAGCAAAGGCCTCTGACTAGTTTAGGCGGTGCCCAACCCGATCTATCACTCTTCAGGCCCCTCTCGATTCAGGAGCAAGCTTGCTTTGCAGTTCTGGGAAAGCGTAACAGATTTCCTATACTTTGGCATCAGGTCAACTGGCGTATTTCCTGCTGCAGTCAGAAAAGCAAGGATGCCACACCTACCAAACGTTTCATAAAGGCTCTCTCAGCAATGCAGCATAACACAGTGTCTGCATCATGCAGGGCAGATACCATATTCAGTATCTCTTGGTCTTTGGCACGAACTTCCACTGCTAAGGCACCCTAGAAGAAGAAGAAAAACATAGTTATCATCATAATTCCTCAGCTTCGTGCATCTCTGTGTGCACTCAGCATCGGTCAGGACACGGAACTCTGAGGCATTTCACTACAGGAGTGATGTTTAGACATGTACAGGAACCAATTACAAAACAATCCACTTGTTGCAGAGACATCCTATAGCAGCTGCTGTAAAGGGAAGATCAGACCTTACTTCAGCCAAGCATTCAAGATCATGGTGTCACCTCAAACCATTCTAGAACCTATCTCAGTTACGGCTGCATATATAGAAACACCCATCTCCAATGTCCCTTCCTGGGTAAATCCAAGCTTCTCAGTCTTTTCTCAAGGTAAAGATCAAGTGCTGAATGAGTAACAAGCAACAAAATAATTCTTTCCTAAACTGGACATGAGACTAGGGAGGGAAAAAGATTTTTTTAAAAATAGACGGATCTGGGAGAGTACCTGACAAACTTGTGATCAAAATCACTACTTCAGACTGTACTTGCGGATTTGTTGCTGGCAATCACTAATGCATAGTCAGCTCGGTTTTAGCAAGCTTGATACTCCCTGTGCAACACTGTGTAACTCAGCCACACAGCCAGCACAGGCTGGAATGGTTTGCCTGTCTAGAAGTAAGAGCACTAAGAAAGTGCTCCAGTGCAGGAGTTTCTGCAAGTTAGAACACCATGAAGAAGGGAGAAGGAGGGTGCGTCACAGGGCAAAGATACCATGGCGGCTCTGCACAATTATCCCAGTATAGCACAGCACTGACTCTGCCAGACCCTGCTCCACATCTGTTGTGTCACCCCAGCATCGCTGTGCCACACGTTACCTTTATCGATTACTGGTTTTCCATTACTCATGGAAATAGGCCCGCACCACATAGCAGAGCCGACTACTGTTCTTTCCGCAAGCTCTGCCTAAATTAGTTTAATGGCCAAGAAGAGATCGAGGGAGTAGCGCTTTGGCAACCAACACGTGAGAAATATTTGGCACATTTAGCTGCTCTGATGCAGACGGCTTTCAATACGCACTGCAGCTTCTGATATAAGAGTTCTGGTGTACCTGTCCGACAGCATACAGACAATCTTCAGGGCTTAGGAGCTGGAAGAAAGTAAAATCAGAGTTAAGTTGCATCGTTCAGTAGGTAGGAACAGAGAGCCAAATTCTACACCCACCAATAACATAAACTAATTTTGTGCATCACCAAAGAAATATTACCTCCCTCTTCCCCCATCTCAGTGTTTTCACCCCTATAGTGAGATAATGCACTTTCCTTCACCTGGACTGTAACACTTCATGAATTAGCTAATCATAAAAATCTTAGTCACGCTTCATTGCTGGGAGACTATCAGACTACAAACTGTTACTTGCACCACAGAAAGCTGAAAAGTATAAATTTCTGCATGAAGAAAACAAAAAACATGCCAACCAACCAGGACCAAAAAAAAAAAAAAAAAATTCTTCCCTGAAGCACATCAAATCACGAACTAAAACGGCAATGGATTTAGCAGACAGCACGCTCGTATTTGATGGGAAAACCGCAAAGTCAGAAAGGCAGGCAGCTGACGCTTCAGCAGAGAATGGAATTTTCTGCTTTGCTGCTCCTCACCTGACCAATGCGATTCTCCCAGCCCATTCTCTTCAGCCCGGCAGCGGCCAGGATAATGGCACTGAAGTCTTCCTTCTCATCTAGCTTCTTTAAGCGGGTATTTAAATTCCCTCTCTATAGGAGCGATTAAGCAAACATAGCAGTCAAACAGTCTCTACAACCACTTAACATTCCCTTGAGTGTGTTTACAGAATGTACAGAATCCAACAGCCTCTAAAGGAGAATCAGAAAAACCCTGAAAAAAGCGTTAAATATGGACGAGTCTTTCTTTAAATAGAATTCTGGCAAGCATTATGGAATATTAATTCAAGCATGGACTCTCAAAAAATACGCATGTCGTTTAAGCACATTATCAACACCCAAAGGCAACTCTTTTTGCATAGCAAAGGACGGGGTTACTAGAACTGAAGTAACAGTGCCTTTTACCACGAGGTCAGCAGCCCATGTCGGAAACAGGGCTCTAGGTGCCACCCAGGGTGTCAGGAACCATTTGTCCATACCACTTCGACAAACACACAGTAGGCACCCACACCCACCAAGTAATTTTCCAAACATTCCTTAAGGCAAAATTCATTTCTTTCCCAAATCTTGGCTAGATTAACGTTGGCCCCTTCTTTGCAGCCTCGTGAGAAAGCAGAGGTCCAGGCAGGCTGCGACACACTATCCAGCCCTCTCAGAATAGATTAGTGGAGGGCAGCTTTAGAGAAAGCAGTTTCTTCTTGTAGTTCAGGTGGTACAAGTCAGCCTTAAATCTAGATTTTGTATACAGTTGTATTTTCATGTTTGCAGCTTTATCCAGCCCCCACATTTTTCCAGGAAAGGATACAATATCCCTGAATTCTAACTGAGGGAACTTCTTTTTGAGCTGTGCTGCTCTCCGAAGCGAACTGGTTCCAATCACGCTGTGGGAGAAACAAAATCAATGAAAGCCAGAACGGTCCTATGCTCACCTCTAGCCAAAGACATATCAACTTTCAAGAAAACAATTTGTTGTTGTTGCTGTTAATTGAAATGAAGATCTAGAACCTGCCGATAATGTGTATCTCCTTAGAAGAAAGAAACCCACTCTGTCAAGTTTAGCATAAAGCCTGGCTGAAGCTAGATGCAGGCCAGCTACTCCCAAGGAATCGATTCATGGGCCAGTCCTGGAGTATAGCCCCGAGCCACCGTCAAGGTCTGATGAAACCTCTTTTAAAAAAAGCAATGCTCATCACAGGAAAAAATAAGACTCGTCTGCCACAAATTGATCCAGACATAGCCAAACAATTGAAGTTACTAAAATGGAGGTACTTCATCAATGACAGAAAGGCACTGGAAGGAAAACCTTGAGAATAAGTAGAGTGCATACCTGGAAATGACAGAAAACTGACAGTCGGGGCAGTAAACATTGCCTTTCTAGAGATGTACGCTATCTGCTTTTCTTGATACCCTGGAACCTAAACCAGATGTGATTTTCCTGCTGCCTAGATGTGCAGAAGCCCAAGCCTACCCTTCTGTTGCAGCTAATTTGTTTCTTTTATTTTAATGCAGAAACAAACAAAAAAAGGCCCAAAATAAAACAAAACAAAAAACCCCACCACCCAACACACAACTCTTGCTCATAGTTACCTTAATCTAGAATAAGTGGACTCATCTGTCTCAGACAAAAACCAGCAATAACCCCTATAAAAAGGCAGGTAATTAAAAATGGAGAAACTGCTCATGCTCCCAGCAGAGCCATAAGAAAGGGATGCCAAAAAATTAACTAAGACATCGGAATTGACTGGGTGAGAACAAGAGCATGGTTCAGGCCCACGCAAGCTACAACATCACCATCTGCACGTCTGCACTTCCCTGCAGTAAGCACAATACAAAGGAGCAGAAATTCACTCTGGATGCTGTGATAAGAAAGGGTCTAACTTAAGAAAACACTGCAACTCAAGGTTGGCTCGAGAGATCCACCCTCCCTGGAAGTGCAGCACCCTGATAGGATGGCATTGCTCTTTTCAGCAAGTAGGTTCAGTGTAATGTCTATGGAAAGCTCACAGAAGGCATGCCAAAACTACTACAGAATAAAAAAAGGAGGTCATTGACTTGCTGCTGAGAAGTATCGCCTAACTCTGCCCTTCCTTTTTTTACACCTGTCTTCCCTCTCTTGTCCCCACTCACCTCTTTTCAGGAAGGAGGCTCAGTGTTTTCCCACAGGTTTTGGGGTGAAAGACAACAGCATCGAGGGGGTTCTCCCTTCTGTAAAATAATGCAAGCACTGAATGGCTAACACATCATTTAGCGGAAGGCTGTTCATTTTAACGGTTCTGCTATCAGTCCCCAGAGGAACCACCTCTGCCTCCAAAATATCCCAAAAGCAAGAATTTCCAGCAAAACTACTGGCTACAGAATATTAAGACAGCTCTAGTGTTTCTACCAATCCAGAGATTAATCAGAGCGTGGGCGAACTCCAAACACCTAAAAGAACCTACACTGCCTTTGCTTTCCTACCACCACCAACACCGTAAAATGCAAGTCCCTCAGAGAATCAAGCCTTGCATTCACACTTACTTGCAGACAGCACCGATGGTAAAGCCAGGAGGAAGAGAAGTTGGCAGGTCCTTCAAGGAGTGAACCACAAGGTCAACTCTAAAAATTAGAGGACAGTAATCAATGAACAGACAGTTGAGCTCATGTGGTACCTATCAGAGCCCTGCAGCTCATCTACAGAAAAATGTGAATCCACTCTCGGAATTAATTGGAGAAGAGGCAGGGATTTCAGGATTCCATAGAGCCCTAGCATTACTCCAGAAAACACACTTCCACTTTTCTCGGTCTCTTTGCCTACCTGTAAAATTAAGACAACACCTTTTTTCCCCAACAGCAATGCAAGACACATTACAACTATCGGGTCAAAGGAGAGAAAGATGCTGGAGATGTTCACATGGATTCATCATACCAATATGGTACGCTTCAAACTGAAAGGAATAACTAGTCAAGTACAAGCTGTCTGCTTTGTTACGATGCAAACGAGCATCACTGTAAATGCTTGAGTATTTTTGCACCAACGGTACTAGGAAATGCAGTATTATTTGCCTGTGTGTCAAAAATGCAGAAGATTTTACCTGGGTTTGAACCTGCTTCATCAAAGGCACAAGCACCACTGAAACCCTCTTAAGGATATCGAAAAAGAAAAAAAAAAGACAAAACCAAAAATAAGCTCTAATCTTTCTGCTCCAGCAGGAGCCTGAACGCATTTTTTCTGCGGAAAGAAGTTACCAAGAAAGCAGCACAACTTGCCCACGGCCAATCCTCCTGCATAATTAGCACGCAAATATGTTAATAAACGTTAACATGACCACACTAAATATGTTATGCAATACATTAACACTACCAAGCAAAGTGTTTTATTAGAAGAACGTGCTTGTAGGCAGGAATGATATTAGATTATATACTCTCAGAGGCATGTGTAACGCGCTAATCACAGAAGGAAAAAAAATAAACTTAGCTGGGGCAGACCAAGCGACATGACAACTCCACTTGAAAATATGTGGTCTAAGCCCACGGTAGAAGGAAAAGAAAAATGAAAAAGCAAATGACTTATCAAAGGACTTATTTCTTAGCCAGAGAGGTACCAGAACAGTAGGAAACTAGATGACTTATGTGAGAAGCCAAAGACATCCAAAGACCACCAGGAACGCCAGAAAAGGAGAAGAGAGCAATGAGGTCTTACTCATTTCTTTCAAGTGCATTTTCCAGCTCTTTGGTGAAGAGGCTCTTCTCCCCGATCTACACATAAATGGAGGAACATGAATCACAAAAGAAACATCTGCAAATACATCATCAAATACAACTCGATTACATCAAACACAAATTGCCTTATCGCTCTCTAGAACTACCTGAAAGGACATTTGGGGAGAGGTAGGTGCTGGTCTCTTTGTGCAAGTAACTACCGACAGAACGAGGGAATGGCCTCAAGCTGCATCAGAAGAGGTTTAAACTGGACATTAGGAAAAATTCTCTCACTGAAAGGGTTGTCATGCATTGGAACAGGCTGCCCCGGGAGGGGGTTCAGTCACCATCCCTGAATGCGTTTAAAAGCCCTATAGATGTAGTGCTTGGGGATACCTGGCTTAGTGGTGGACTTGGTAGAGTAGGGTTAATGGTTGGACTTGATGATCTTAAAGGTCTTTTCCAACCTAAATGATTCTATAAATTCCTTTTTGTATAGAGGAAGAAGAGCTCCTTTACCTTGGAAAGAGCTGTATCCAAGATCTTGTCTCCTGTCGTTGACATAGCAACTGCTCAGAGAGAGAGCACAGGTTAAATGTGAGGCTCGGCCAGAGCCTAGACTGGAAGGACTTAGGCAATGCATAATGAGCAGTACGGCGTCACATGCCACTGCCGGGATACGGACTCAAGATAAACCGAAGAGCGGCGTTCTTGTAGAAATACAGTGCGCTAAAGTCAAGTGAAATCAAGACTTCCTTCACTGTCCTCAAAAACAGAGCAAGAGGAAAGAGGGCAGGTTTTGGGAAAAGCTGACCCATCAGAAATTGCCATGGTCCTTCTCCAGAGCGCCAGTAAACAAGTACCCAGCAGTTCTCTTCAGTGCGAGCTTAGGCTCCCGTTATTGCTGCTGAAGGCCTCAATACCCAGACAGGAAAATAACCCTAACGCACAGTGGGCTGCAGCCAGAGCAATACCAGGTTCTCAAATGGAACAATATAATGCCATCTGCATATACTTAGAACTTCAGTCATCAGGAGCTTATGAAATCTATCTTTCTTCCCTAGAAGAAAGCAGCAGCAGTTGCTCAGACACACAACCTAACTGAATTCAAGTGGCACACTTAGATAAGGGGGGTCAAATCCTCCTCCTTACAACAGCGCTCTACAGACACCTCTTGCACACCAAGATAAGAGTCTGTCTCCTGCTGCCACCTACTCCAGGGCAGCTCCAAAAAAACTTACTGATTTCAAAGCGGAGGTGGGGGTATAGCTCACGGAGCATCTCAACCACGCTGTCGGTCTGAATCCGGGCCAGCTGCAACAAAGCAGAAAGCAAAGGCCTAAAGGAAGAGCACATCATCCGTCCGTGGCTAGAGAGGACTCTGCCATTCTTTAATGGTCACTACGTTCGTGATCACTACGTTCTCTAAATGGAAAGCGTTAGAAATAAGTAGTCCCAAACTTAAATCATTCATATGTACAAACTCCCTGAACCACGTGAAGTCATATCATGACCAGAGCACTTCACTGAAGTATTATTTTGTCAATTAAGTGGCAGAACAACATCTCCCAGGGTCCAGTGCTGTTGTGATCCAAGCGCTAACATGGCAAAGCAAAGAATTTATCGAGTTATGAAGAACAACTAGAGCAGAAGCCTACATACTAGGGTTTGCACAATGTACTTCCAGGCATATTATTAAGGTTACCAGCTGTCCTCCAGCCAAATTCCCTTTTTTTTTTATACCACCTCGGCACCTTTATTAATAGATGTAATCTACCTAACTAACTTTAAGCCAATTGGTTTCACCTTTCCAGAATGCGATGACTGAAAGATGCCCGATTGTTGGCAAGCAGACAGAGAGGTAAGCAAAACCATCCTCCTGTTGCCCAGTGATGAAAGAACAAGTCATAGCGCATCCTGGGTACCCTCTGCTTTTTCTAACATTTAAATTTTACCAAATGCAAGGTATTTTCAGGAGAAGCCAATAGTACTTCACTGTGTCGCTGGAAAAACCTGTAGATACGGGCAAGTATGACTGACTTGCCCTCTGCAAGATCAGAGCTTTATTTAGAGGGTCTAGGGACACAAAAAAAAAAAAAAAAGTAACAGGCACAGCAAGTAACAGATCACGACAGACTTTAAAACAGAGAAGTCAAGTGAAGGAAAAACATTCCCTTGCATAAAAACAGGATTACACGAGTAGAGGACCATTCCAAACAGGCAAGCAGCAGCAGACTCAAGCAACCACAGGTGAGTTCCAGCCTCTCTCCCATTGATGAACTGCGTAGCCTGGGGCAATTAACTTTGTTCTCAGGACCATAGCATCCCTACACGTATAAATAGATGCTTCCCTTTGTAAAGGACCACAAGAACCTCAGGTTAGAAAAAGCAGTAGAAAGCACACACGGCTATGGCCCTTGCCCTGGATGGCTTCACAAAACACTTCCCTGAAAGTACAAAATTCTTCGCAGAAAGTGCTAGCAGAATGCACAAGCTTATCTCAGAACAAAGGTCTGAAGGACGTTTATCTCCCTTTTCGAGACTGCTCCTCCCTCCTGGAAACAGCTGGCAAGAGATAGATACCCCCTGTATCTCTGGACCTGTCCCTTCCCTGTCCTTTGTGGGGCTGAAGCCCATCGGCCACTGGAGGTTTTTCGTCGCGTTCTGGTGGGGTTTTGTTCTCGCCTTCCCAGAAGCGCACAAGGCCCCCATGTTAAAAAGTGCCCCCAGCAAGATCCCCGTTATCCCGCAAGAGTGCTCGCGCAGAGGCAGCGCTACTTAGGACGGACCGTTACCGGGCCTCCTGGAAAAGTGTTCTTGGAACTCACGCCCGGAGCCACAGAAAGGCGCCAGGCGCTGCGAACACTCCATCCCACGAGGCCCTCCGCCAGAACCTCAGCCCTTCCCCGGCACCCGTTGGCCGCGGAGCCAACACCGGCTGCGTCGCGGGACCGGCTAAATCGTTCCTCGAGCTCGCGTCCCGGGGCTCGGGGGGGATGAGCGCCTCGTAGGCTGGGCAGCACCGCGCGGCCGCCCCCGCCCCGCCGCTGCCTACCTGGCTCCGGCGCGTGCCCACGCGGACCGCTCCGCCGCCCACGCCGTTCTCGCCCTGCGGCAACAACCGGGTCAGAGGCTGCCCCGCACCGTCCCGCCCGCCCCCGGCCCCGGCGCGCCCGCCCCCGGCCCCGACTCACGGCGGCCGTGCCCGGCGCGGCCATGACACTGCCTGGCCCTCCGCGCTCCCGGATCCACTCCGCGGCCGCGCCCCCGCACGCCACGTCTGTCGGCCCCGTGAGCGGCGACCTCGGCCAACCAGGGAGGCCCGCGGAGCTGCTTCCCTCCGTCCGCCCGCCCCCCCGCCCTCCGCCGGAGGCCCCGCCCCGCCCGGCGCCGCACGCAGACCGCTGCCCAGACACCGGTTTATTGGGGGCCGAGGGACGCGCCGAGCCGAGCCCGGGCTGCCCGGGCACACGCAGGGGAACCCCGTACAGCCCGAGCTCAGGTACTGCGCTTGGCGTGCAGGAGAAGCTCCCGCTGCAGGCCGGCCTCGATGGTGGCAGCCGCCTTGCCCGGGGGTAGGTCCGTGATGAGGGTCAGCTTATTGAAGACGCCTCGACCGAAGTAGTCGGCAACCACGGAGAAGCCGTCATTGGCACACTTGAGCTGCCGGACACAAAGCAACAGTATCAGCAAAAGTTATCTCAAGCAGGAAAGCAACTGCTACTCTCATTTCCACATCCGTTAACATGTTCGAGGTTAATATCCCATTCTCCACTTCAGCCTTGACAAGACCCTGCAGATGCAATACTTTTGGTGTACCCCAATTGCCCTGTCCTATCTCCATTCTGATTCACACGACTTCTTTTTCCTTTCTCTGCAATTTGTTCTATGGAACTTGTTGACCAGCTGTCACGCTGATGGACACATCTCCATCCATTCTGTGGGCAGGTAAGAACAGTTTCATCTTAGGAGAGCATCAAGGACTCTTTAATGCCCTACATGTAAGGTGGTCACCCTACGGCCTAATGCCTCAATTATGCACAGTCACACTAGCCTTGTTTATCAAATGCTTTCACCCTTATCCTTCTCTAACAGCCCCTGGTGATCTGTGAGTCAATGTAAACGCTATTTTTTTAAACTTGGTAAGACAGGCACTGTTACCCTACCTGATGCTGAAACTGGTCATGAAGATCTCTCTTCTGCTCCTGGGCTCGAATCATGTCCATCACTTTGCGATTTTCTGGCATGCAAGTAGGACATTCTGAATCGCTCTCAGAGTAGCTTTCAAAGCAATGCTGGTGGAAGGAATGACCACACAGGAAGTGCACTGAAGGCAGCTCCAAGGCACTGGTGCAAATGCTACACTTGGTCTTCTGAAAGATCTTGGGACTGAGAGAGAAGGCAGAAGGGTGAGGAACACAAAGTAAATTTTTCAGGAAGAAATTTGATGAAATTCAATAAGGGCAAGTGCAGAGTCCTGCACCTGGGAAGGAACAACCCCAGGTATAGGTTGGGAACTGAGCTGTTAGAAGTCAGTGAAGGGGAAAAGGACCTGGGGGTCCTGGTTGATGGGAGGCTGACCATGAGCCAGCAGTGTGCTCCTGTGGCCGAGAGGGCCAATGCCATCCGGGGCTGTATTAGAAGGGGTGTAGCTAGTAGGTCGAGAGGGGTTCTCCTGCCCCTCTACTCTGCCCTAGTGAGGCCACATCTGGAATACTGTGTCCAGTTCTGGGCCCCCCAGTTTAAGAAGGACATGGAACTGCTGGAGAGGGTCCAGCGCAGGGCTACAAAGATGATGAAGGGAGGGGAACGTCTCTCTTATGAGGATAGACTGAGGGAGCTGGGGCTTTTTAGCTTAGAGAAAAGAAGACTAAGGGGTGATTTAATCAATGTTTATAAATATATGAAGGGTGAGTGTCGGGAAGATGGAGCCAGGCTCTTCTCGGTGATGCCCAAAGATAGGACAAGGGGTAATGGGTTGAAGCTGAGGCACAGGAAGTTTCATGTAAACATAAGGAAAATTTTTTTCACAGTGAGGGTGCCGGACACTGGAACAGGCTGCCCGGGGGGGGCTGTGGAGTCTCCCTCTCTGGAGATATTCAAGACCCGCCTGGACGCGTTCCTGTGTGACCTGGTCTAGGTGATCCTGCTCTGTCAGGGGGGTTGGACTAGATGATCTCTCGAGGTCCCTTACAGCCCTTGACATTCTACGATTCTATGAAAAGACAACAACAGTCCTATCCTATTTAAAAGAAGACAGCACACAGTCCCGCACCTTGCTTTTAACTCTTCAATCTCCTGACGGATCCTTGTAGTTTCTTCTCGGTATTTTTGAATTCTCTGCTCGTCCTGCTCTATCTGTCGGCTCTGCTTCTGCAGCTTGTTGACAAGATAATCCTTAATCACGGACAGTGTGGCTGTGGAGTTATGAGCCAGCGTCTGCACCACTGAGAACAAGCAAGATGAGTTTAAATAAAAGCAGAAAAACTGCAGATATACTAGTCTTACCTGGATAGACAGCTTTCCTGTAAAAGGCCACTTGCAGGCAAAGGCATTCAGCATTCTGACTGAACCAGAGAGCTCATTTAAAGACTCTATTTCCACTTGACCTCTTCCAGAAATGGGTGACTGGGAGCATGTTTGGATAGCTCAGACCAAAAGGGGAAAAACAAGGATCTACTGGATTGAATTTCCACTTCAACTTCTCCACCAAGGCAGAGCAGAATTTTCTGCAAGCCCTTCACCTCCCCACACTGACAGAACAGAAATCTTACAGACATCTCTGTGACTGACACTACAGATCTTTTTTTTTCACAGTTCTAGAAATTACAGAGCTGTGACTGGCATCATTTTTCCTTGTAGAGCAGGTTATTACTTCAAATGGTGGGCTCAGATTTTGTTGATACTTCTCTCAAGTTTCTAATCTACAGAGAATGCTATAAACTAGTTTGGGTTGGTCTTCTGTTTGATTTGGTTTATGTTTTCTATTGCTGTTGCTGGTTGCGTTTGTTGTTGGGGGGGGGGGGGGGGGTTGGGAGGTGTGTGTTTATGTGGGGGTACTTTTTGGTTTGGTTTGGTTTTTTGGTGGGGGGGCAGGGTTGGGCACCACATGTCACTATTACCAAGCAGTGGAGGCATAAGATTCTTGCTCTCGATGTGTTTCAACACTGCAGCAATATACTCCTTGCAGTCCTCCTCCTTCCGCGCAAAGTAGCCAAGAGCCTGTTCCCAGAGACAAGCCTCTTGGTCTCCGTACAGCTCGCACACCTCAATCACCTTCTTGTACTGCTCATTCTGCATGTGGTAGTGCATGATCTGTTGGAAGCTATGGGAAAGAGAGACCTGTCAGATGCAACAATCTTATCTCCCTTTTTGAGCTGTTACATGACCCCCAGGTTTTCACCCAGCTATGCAATCCCCAGACGTTCCCACAGAAGCCAGAACAGGTCAGTTCTTCTCTCCCTATGTAACTGCCCTACTCTAACAACAAGGTATTTTCATCCAATAATCTACAGTTGCCATCTGGAGATACTAAAGACTTTGTTATCATTTTAAGGGAGGGACATTTATGGCTCAGAAATCCCCCTCAGTGCGTGGGAAGGGACAGGACTCTATGGACAAGAGCAACACTCACAGTTTCCCCTGCTCATAGAGGTAGAGGACACCATCCTTGAAACAGTGCATCTGACATAAGACCAAAGCCTTATCAAAGACTGTCTTGAACCTTCCACTCTTCAGGAGGGTGAGAGCTTCACTGTGCAGCTTCTCCTTGATCTACAGAGAAGGAGGAGAGGTCTGGGAGAAACACACACCCACAGAGAATATTTTGCACTAAGATCTGACAACAGTCTGCAGCTCCTTCAGAGAAATACAGTTTTGCTGTTTGCAAACAGGATGCGATTTCTTATGCTCAGACAGCATCCTTAGAAATCTAGGCAGGCAAACAGAGCTACTTTTGTGGGAGAGGCATCAGCCCATAGAGGTTGTATCATCTGGAATTTGGTCTTAAATGAGATTCATACAGAACATGCTCAGCCTCACCAAAAGAAGTATTCTCCCAGCTAGTAGGCCGCTTGGCCATTTCTGTGCCATTTGCCCAGCACAGCATCCGTGTTGCCTCATACTACCAACATCCACCTGGCAAGGTTGGTTGGCAGGAATGCAAACAGGATTGAAAGAGACCAAATCTCCCTCTCAAAAGACAAAGCTGGGGGAGCTCAAACCTGCTCATCTTGTTCGTGTGCCCAGTTTTGGAGTCGAAGTTCCAGTAAAGTATCATAGACACCCTGTGGAGCGTCAGCCTGCACCTCAGTCATGTGCTCCAAAAAAGCCTTCAGTTCTCGGGAGTTGTTCGCAAACACTGGAATGAACTCCTCTGAATTAGCCTGTAACACAGTCAGAATAAGTTAAACACCTCATCATCTCAGGTCAGTCTCAAGCAGTCCGGTGCTTCCTCCCTGCCATGCAGTGCTCGTTCCCAGCATGCATCGGATACAGAGTGGTATGGGATGCTGCTTACAGCAGGAATCGCTCCCGAGCGATAGCTTGAAGCAGTCTCTTGTGTCTGGGAGTACCAGCACATCGGGATGGGGCTTCTCATTACCCCTAAAGCGTCAAGCCCGCATGACAAGGCACACAAGAGCACTTGCTTGTTGCAAAGTTACCGCTCAAGAGCAACAACTCTCAGTCAATGCAAACTGTACCTTTTTTCCTTCCAGCATCCCAGGACCTTCACTGTCTCCTGATGGCTGGTAATCAGTGCAAAGGATTTTCAGCAATTCTGTGGTCTCGTTAGGGACGTGATGCATCAGGATTTTACCGTACCGCTTCATGTTACTCTCTGCCTGATCAAAAGGCAGTTTTCCAATGTAGCGCAAAGCCTCTTGGTAATTCTGTGGAGGCAGCCAACAAAATTATCACGTGACATTAACTTCTGCTCTCCACTTTGAGGTTAGGACAGAAAGCATTGAAGACATGCTGCAAGTATGCCATGAACACCATTTGCTCTGAATTATCACCTACTTGACTATTACTGCTTGTTGGCCTCCTCCGGGAGGAAGACTGGCTACGGCCCAGGGGAAAGAGAGCAGAGAACATGACTTAGATCAGTCTCTCACTAACGACCCTCCCTCCTCCGAAAGGGCACCGTAAAAAGCCACATCGGAGACAGAACAAATAAGACCCTCTGTTCTCCACCCCTAATCTACCACACAAGGCAAAAGCAGAAAGCCAACATGCAAGTGGCAGCAGGTTTTGTTACTGCTGCTTCAGCAGTTCTGTTGGCTTGCTAGCCTCAGGGACGAGGTCAGTGAAATAGTATTCTTGCTAAGGAGGAGGCTAGAGAAATGGTCCTCTCCCCGGTCAGAACATGGGAGCAATAACACCTCCTCACCTTGATGTCCTCTAGCTGGATTTTGAGGTACCATTCATGATGCACATGCTTCTCTGCCAGGTACACGGCATGAGAGTAGTAGCCCGCTTGACGAAGCACCTTGATTGCCGTTTCCACATCAAAGCGGACCTCGCTCTCACTCGTCTGGGAGAACAAAGGCAGAAAGATGGTCCCTCAGCAGCATTCCCACAGTCCACTAGGAGTGATCATTTACGCCAGAGGAAGAAAGACAGAGCGGGGACAACTTGGTACCTCTCGTGCAAGGGAAAGGTGACGTGCAGAAAGGAAGCAGTCTAACCAACTCTCATTAGCTTGCTAGCACGCTCCAGACTCAGATGGCAAGTCAGCCAAACTGACAGCCTGAACAAGAGCTTAAATATAAAGGAGCAAAGACAGTGGAACTGAGGGACAAATCCTTTCTCTGCTCTCCCAACAGACCCATGGGAGCCAGTTTACAATGTCACTGATACCCCTTTTTAATTATTACGATGACATAACTCGGCACGATGTCGCCTTCCCCCAGTACCTTAACGAACTCCTCCAGTTTGGAGCTGTCTTTTAGTTTGGTATAGCAGTTCAGCAGAAGTGTAGTATGGTCTGCATTGGCCAGGGATTGCAAGTGGAGTGTCTGCAGATAAGCAGTGAGGTTGTGGATACGCTGAGCATCCAGGAATTTCCGAATAACGTAGGACGGTTCCAGTTTCCCTATAGTTCTGGGAAGGGAAGAGTCATGTTACAAGAGAAGTCAAAGTTCTTTGTTCATTTCAGCTGCAGAACAAAAAGTCAGCCTGAAACACTCGTGCCCAAAAGGCACAGTTTAGTGACTGTTATGCTGACACTTACTGCACGTGGACAAGAAAATACATGGCAACTCTCACTAGATGTTGGGACTCCAAAGTCTCAGTTCTACGTGGACGTAATGCTATATGGCATTTTAAAAAGACTGAACGTGAAGTTTTCAGTAAGCCTCAAAACAGGTTGCTCCAAGCCTTAAAAAAGCCAAGATTTGTTAAAATGGACATTAATCAGTTGGAGCTTTTTCCAAGAAGACTGCCATACATGGTCTAATATCATCCATCCTACCTAGAGCGAGCCCTTGTTTATAATGACATCATAAGGCCCCCCTCCATTCCAACGTGCCTTCATTATTCACGTTGAAATACGATCACAGTGGAGAACTTGATCTTAAGGTGTACAGAGCGATTTTCAAGCAACTTTTTCTGAGACTTCTAATTCCATTGACACATTTTTCTCCATTGGTAGAATTTTCACCTCAAGCTGTGATTTTTTTTTTTGTATTGGTTTGGTTTTATACCTGGGCTGAAACAGAATTCAAAGCCTCTGCAGCTTCTATCTGTACTATACTGTCACGGCCCCATAGGACCCTTGGCTCACCGGATATACTGCTGGATGGCTCCATCGTGGTTCCCCTTGTTATACAGATGATCGCCGTACTGTCGGAAAATCTCTGACAAACCGTCGCTGTCCAAGTGATGGCTCTTGGCCAGGTTAATGGCCATTTCAAATAAGTTCTTTCTGAATAGCATCTGTTAAATACACGGTAAGATCAGTATGAGGGAGATTCCGCCCGGCAAAACAACTTCAAATGTGCCTGGAAAACGAGTTGCTTCTTCATTTTGGTGCTGTACACATACATGTGCTCAGGTTTTTAAATACCAAATATAACACTGGTTATGCTGAAAAGCTATCAGGTCACTTGTTATATAACTAACTCACTCACCTGAATGGTTCAACTTTTCAATCTGCAAAGCCAGTACAATCTTGCAGACATAAGGCAGAGACTAGTAGCAAAACAGATTTACGTGCCTCGAGTTTGGTTTGCGTATCCTTCTCCTGCAGAACGTGAATCTTGCCATCTCTGGTCAGTACGTACAGAGAACCCCACTCTGCTAAGACATCCACTATATCATCGAAGATCGAGCTGTAAGCAATGAATTTGTTGCACAAGTCATAGATATTGAGGACTTGCTTGTCTGAATTCTGTGCCTCATTCCCAGCAAAGTCTGACCTGGAGAGCAGAAGAAAGTTTTAGAAAACAAGGGAAGGCCAACTTGAACTCTTGACACCTATGCACACTATGGATGCCCAAAGAGGAAGATAAATGGGGCTTATTTAGGCAATTAAAGTAAGCAGACCCAGAGGCAAAACACCACACATCTATACATCAACTCTAGTTATGTGTTAGATTATGAGAAATTCATAGGACTGTCAAAAAAACCTGAACCACTCATTCAGCGTGCTTTAACTGTGCTACCCTCACAACAGAAGTTACTCAAAATACAGGTCCAGACAAATCTTAACAACTGCTGACAAAGTTTCAATTGGCCCCCAAGAGCAAAGCTTCAAAGGGAAGAAAGAAAACCAGGGAAAGTGGGGAAACTGCAAGAGCAAAAAGAACTCATCTGTTCTGATGACCCCTACTTTGGAGAAATCTTCCGGTCCTTGGAGACAATGATGAGGTACCCCCGATACCAGTGAACAATCAGCTTTTGTCCCTCAAAGGCAAAGCAGGGGCCACGCTCATCCGGTTGATAAAGGTACACACATTCATTTCCTGCCACAATGAACTGGAGATCCTGGGAAGGGTCACTGAGAGATGAACAGCGCAGTCCACAACCATGATTGTCCAGCTCCAGGTGAGGATAGTCTTTCGCTGAAAGCATGTAAGACTGCAGAGAAAATGCAAGGTTTTGGTGATCAGTCAAAACTAGACACTGAAGCCAATGCAATTTGCAAGTCAGAGTCTCATTTTTTCTAATTCACTTCCCACCTGGATGTTCTCTGTGGTCACCACAAACAGATGCGTTGTTTTGCCGGACTGTCGGAACGCAAGGCCAGTAACCGGATAACCACCTTCGTGTAGGACTTGGGTCTTGCTATGCCGGTCTCGAGTGATGTCCCCTTTTGTAAGTACAACGCTCCCGTCTGCGAAACCTGGTGAAGGGGACAAACTAAACTGTTACTGATCTGGAGCACCCGCAGTATTATCCCACATCGGTTAGGGCAGCTTCAGGCAGCGACAACACTTAGCTTGCCAGCAAGGTACAAAGCCACGAGATCAACGAAGGTTCTCAGGCCAAGGAAGCATGCACCAAACCGCCCCCAATTGTTCCCGTTACGGTTCGGAGCTGTCATCCACCTACACCCAGGACATCACTGCTGGGCAAGGTTCCACTTGCTTTCCACACACAAACTTCACCGTCAGGTTACTTTTGTTTGAGTTTGCCTGTATTTTGTTTTACCAACAGCTTTCTCATCTACTGATTAAAACAACTGTTTTCATCCGCTTTCTTAGTCAAAACATACTACACACTCTAAATACACCAAAGGGATATTTCTTAGTAAAACATGCTGTTTCCACAGCTTGCTGACAGCCCCAGCCCTGTGACCTGTTCCCGGGTGGAAGGCCAGGACGCATACACGGAAAGCTTTTTGATTTCAGTGCAGGGATCGACTCCCCGTAAGTTTCTGTAACCTCACAACATTACTGCTATTACTCTGTCAGAAGTTAGGCGAGAACTATTACAAAGGAATGGTTAAACCCAAAAAGGGAAATGGGCTTTTTTTATTTTAAAAAAAGGTTCCTATACAGTGCTTGAAAACCATCGCTCTGTAACATTAACCTATAGGTTTTTTTCCTGCACTACAACAAAAGCTCACTTCAGTACTCAGTTCAATAAATGTGCAATGTTACTGAAGGGCAAGGAAAGATGTCAACTAAAAATACATGGTTCCTTTTTAAGCATCAAGCTTATTACTGCAGTATAAGCAGACTCCAGCTAAATTTACACATATATCTTCTCAAGCTCTCTGACAGCACAATGTACATTAACTATCTGTGAGAATAACATTAAAACTGCACGAAAGGAAAAACTATCAGAAAGCTCTATGCTGATTTTTGTGCTACATATTCATTTTCCTGGCACCTGGGTAAGGATTTCTTAAAATATTGACTTCTATTTTTCTAATTTTCTTTTTAAGCTATTATAGTATAACTTCACTTACCAATAGCCATGAAATTAAGATTCTCATGGACAGTTAGGCAGGAGACGACCGTGGGCTTGTTACCTGGTATTGCTGGAAAAATTCGTGTGCAGAGAGGATTGCCACCATCTCGTTTCTCCAGGTTCCAGACCTTAACCTACAAACAAAGACAGTCTGGTGTACGCAAGACGTGAGGTATTAGGAGGCCAAGACCAGGTGTCAAAGGCAACAGTACCCAGAATGAGCAAATTATGTAAGGTAACAGAAATCAAACAAGTTAACTGCAGAAGTCTTAAGAAAGACCCATAAAAAAACACGCATTTTCCCCTGTTATTTGACTTACCAAGGGGTTAATGCCCTCTTCATCCTCACCAACAGAAACCAAGATACTGTGCTGCTTCAGCTGGTACAGATGCGTTACCCTTAGCTTGTAAGCTTGGAAACTAGTCAGCTGAAGGGAACGAGGCAAAAACCAAATCTGACCTTCCATATGTAGATCTCAGTTAAGGAACACAAATGCAACGAAAAAACTAACAAACTCACAACTTCAGTCCTATCAGGACCCTCAACGCCTGCTTCTCTCTGAGCTCTGGAGAGGCTCCAGCAAACGCATTTCCACAAAGTGACCCGGGAGGGCCAAGAGTACCTAGTGGCATTTTTTTTTCTGTGACAGGCAGAAGAAAGAGCGAAAGAGGCCACTTTCCCAAGGCCGGAGTACCCCCATCCCGCGCTCGACAACGCCAGGGACCAGCCTGAGGCCCCACCGAGCCCCGCACAGGCCAAGCCGGCCCCGCCGCCAGGATATCCCCGAACACGAGGCTGCCCCGCCCCGAGTCGCAGACCGCGATGCCCGGGGGCAGCGCGAAGAGCTTGCCCCCAGCCCCGTCCGGTCCCGGCGGCTCCTTCACTGTCTCCCTGTCGAAGAAGACGAAGCGCCGCCACTGCAGGTAGGCGGCCATGTTGGCCCGGGCCCCGCACCTCTCACGTGACCGGCCTCCCGCCCCCTCGGGTCACGAGGCAGCGCGCTCGCCGCGCCGCACGGCGCATGTGCAATCGCAGGGGCCTCGCCCGCCGTGCCGGGAGCACCGCTGCCCCACCCCCTCCTGGCCCACACCGCTGCCGCCTCGGCCCCGCCAGGAACGCGCCCAGCCCCCGCGCAGCAGCGTCTCGGCAGGGGCCCCGCCCGACGACACCCACCTCCAGCGCGCGTCTTTTGGTCAGGTTCCTCCGGCCTGCAGCACAGACCCCCTTCCCGACACACCCCCCGCCCCCTGCCCCGGCCCGCCACAGGAACGGTGCGGGACTGGGAGGAGCAGAAACTGAAAACCTGGGGATCAAAACAATTTAAGAGGGGGCCCGGTATCTTACGAAGGGGTCAGCACGCTTCTCAGCGCACGGAAAAAGATAAAACGAGACGGATCTGGAGTTCCAGGGAGCTTTTATTGAGTTCAGTCAACAAAATCAGGATTTTACCATTCATCTTTTTTTTTTGCACTCAGAACTCATGACACTCTTCACAAGTCAGTGCAGCGATGCGCATACAGCCAGAGAAAATACATTCTCAACAAAATCTAAGCTCCGCTGGAGAGTTTTGCCAATTACCGATTTAACAGAAAGCCAATTTTCCCCTCCCTCCCCTGAATCTTTTCAAGGACTAGTCCAGGTTGTTTGCTGGTTAACAGTAAGAATACCAATTTCTTGACTAGGGACCAGTGGATTATCATATTACACCTGACTTGCAAATAATTTATTTTCTTGAAATAAAAGTTCCAGTTTCTTTCAATAAAGGGAACCATGACTATTTTCTTCTCCTGACACCCCTGCCCCAGAATTATTGGTTAAAATACAGCAAGGCTGTATCTTAATAAACCCATCCCCCCCCCCCCCCCCCCCTCCCTCACCCCCCCCCCCCCCCCCCCACCCCGACCCCTCCCCAACTTGTCTACAGCAGAATTTAACAATGCTTCCACATAGGGACATTTTAGCAACACAACAGTCAACTGAGCAAAACCTACAGGGATCATCTGCCAAAGCCTCACTTTGAACATCAGATGCATACTCTTTGGTCCAGAGACCCAGTTTATTACCAAGATAAACTGTGATTCACAAAAGATGGACCAGAAGTTCACAGCAATCAGAAAACAACCCGCATGGACAACTGATGCCCAACCTTTAACACGGTGGCCTTACTGCTGGAGTTCCTGGCAACAAAATTTACCTTGTCCTCAGAAAGGAACAGCTGCTCAGCTCCAGCCGCATTGCAAAGTCAAGCAGCAGGACAAGAACCACCAGAATGGCAGCTCGGAAGACATGGCATCTCCATAACCTCTAGAGCAGAAACCGAGGCAGGACAGCTGTCTGCTCAGGTTTGTGCCCTATCAGTCATTTAAAAATGAAACAAAACAAACAAAAAGCCCCCCCCCCCCCCCAAACCCAAACCACCCACAAACAACCAACCAACCAAAACTCGTGTGTGAAGCATTTTTAAATCCTTGTAGCAGACACCCTCCCCCATCCCAAGTAAAAATAAAGAATAACAGATCAGAATGAGATGATTTGATACCAACACGTACACAACATGAAATCATGTTGAGCTTCCCTGTTCTTAACCACAAAAGTAGTCAGAGGGCAAAGGAAAGATGCTCCCATCTCATTCTGGAAACTGAAACATGTACTTTAGACCAACCCACCCCCCACCCTTTGGGAAAAGCCCTCCAGCAACTGTGGTGCACTCCCGATGGCACCCATGCAGAGAGGTTCCTGTCACCCTCTTCACAGCTGCCTCACCCAGCTGTAAAACTCCCATTTCATCAGATTGAGAGTGATGCTTTTAGACTTCCAAGGGGAAAACCGCAGAATACATAAGATCGTCATTCACATCATCTTTGTCAGAAAGCATTTGACCTACGTCTCATCACTGAAGGCTCCAACTAAAGCATAAATGTAAAGGCCGGAATGTGACCAGCAAAAACAGGAAGCCAACATTTATACGTATACTCCTTTCTCCTGGGTGGGTGGGTCGGGAACAAATGTATCAGTAAAAAACCAAAAAAAGAAGAACTTAAAAAAAAAAAAAAAAGAAAAAAAAAAACCCCAAAAAAAACAAAACACACACCAAAACCAAACCCAACCCAAAATTTAAAATAAACCAAAAAACAACCCCCTGAAAAAACAAAAAAACCCAACTAGGATTATCCTAGTCCTTTGGAGCATCTTTCCATTTGCGAGATCACATCTGTTAGAGATAGCCTACTAGCACCAAAAATAGGCTGCTTCCCTCTTGACAAGAAGCCACCTAAAAGTGGTGCCCGCGATAGTTTAGCTAAGTGCCAATCCTCAATCAGAGGCCAAGTTTAAAGTAATACTTTCAAAAGTTCTGTGCTTCAAGAGGGACCATCAACACATGGCACCAGGCTAAGCTACCACAACTCCAAGCAGAGCACACACATCCGACTCAACATTGCTACCCTCCTCTTTTGTTACATGTGCATGCCCTGGTAAGATACAAAACTTTTATTTACATTTGTCACGTCTTTGTTGCACTACAATGATCCCTCTTCTGTCTCTCTGGAAAATCATGAGCTGGCTGCAGTACAAGAGCAAGATCTTACTTTTGGTCAAAGTTACTACCCACAAACTCCCACCCCCCCAGCCCACAAAAGCACCCCAAAATTGTTTACATTTAGTACCTGCCAGTCAGATGTAAGCTGTGTGGCTCACAGAGCATCCGTGACCAAGCTCTTCAGTTTGTACTCTAGTGCAGCATTTGCTACAATTATGGAGTCACTGCTGACAAAAGAAAAAAAAAAATCCCAAACACAAAAACTTTTCCATCTTGTAAAGTTGTTGTCAGGAGGCACCTGGCTTCTATTATTTCGGATCCTCAAAGAAACAGATGGGTAAGTCCGCCTTGCAGTTCCAAACAATTTCGCTTGAATTTAAAAAATGAAAATGGGTCTAACTCGGGAGAAATTAAGACAATTAATTCCTGCTTCAAAGGTAAGCAAGCGCCATGTGAGTGCAGCATCTGTATATGCAATAAACGACTGAGCAAAAGGGACTGTGTTCATCCGGGTGCCTCCTGACAGTGTTGGTGAACAGGCTAAAAGGGAACTTAAAAAGAGTACAGTTTTTGATTCGTCTCACTCCTTTTGCCTGTAGATCAGGCCAAACCTCAAGCATGTTGGGAGGGGCACAATTTAAAGCAACACTACTTGACCAGAAAGCACTCTTCAGCAATGTACAATGCAAAATGACAGCAATTCATGCCAAAACAGAGATGGCAAACAGCTTGCTGCAGCTTCCGACATGATCAGGGGTTTGCCCTCACCTGCTCACAAGTCTGTCCAGAAGCTGCTCAGGGCAGAAAATGCACAAAGCTGCAGGAAGTATATCAATCCCACAGAGCTCCAGGACTGTCAGTTTATGCATGTAAATCCACACCTCGTGCATACACTGCTCAGCAACACTGGCACTGCTGAATTTCCCTCATGCCACGGTGGAACACAGGTCTCAGCCCCCTCCAGAGCTTTGCTGAGCTCCTGAAGTTGCATAGGGGGAAATTGAAGAGCACCTCCCACCAGGCCGAGCTACAGATTTGGAGGCCTCACAGCCCCAGAGGTGATCTCTACCACACGAGCGGTACAGGACAGTGTCACTAGCATCAGAGCAAACCCGCCCTGACAATGGATGCTTGTAGAGGCCTGCTCTTCACAGAAATCACAGCACTTCTCATTGCTTAGTGTTGCAGAAAACTGAGCCCCTCTCATCTTTAGCTGCTCCCATAATCAGTCTAATCCCTTTAACCCCAGCAACCTTCATCACAAAAGAAAAAGTCATATATGAACCCAAACAGAAAAAAAAAAAAAGAAAAAAAATCGTATTTACAAAGTTTGTACAATATACACATCTGATTTTCTGTGGGACACACTGCACCAGAGGAAAGAGGGCCATGGCTCTGAAACAAGTCTACATATCAAGTGCTGTAACTACTAATGGAGACTCTTATGGAAACCAGTCTTTAGTGTTCTGCTAGAGCATAGGGCTTTTTTTATGGCTCCTGCAAAGGATGACAGGCTACTCTTTCCTTCTGGAGCTATGACGCTGCACCTAATCAGCCCAGATTTTAAGTTGGTTTCATTTTAAATACAGGTATTTACAGTGTGGGTGAACTGCAGATGCATATCAACTCCTCCAATTAAAAAAAAAAATATATATATATATTGAAAATAGTAGTATTACCAATACATTTCACCTCCCAGCCCTAGGCTTGAGTACTTGGGGAGGAGAAGAGGGGGGAAGAGAGGGGAACTTTGACCTGAAACCAAAAACGGCTGTTGATTCCTTGGGCTGTGTCGGAAAGGTGATATTCTGAATGGTCTCATAGCATAAGGCACTTTGCACGAATAAGTAACAAGCTCTTTAGCTTAAAAACAGATGAGTAACCAGGGAGAAGTTGAAATGCACTCAGTCAATGGTTGAAGAATTTGAAATAGCAGACAAGCTCGTGTTCATCAAGATTCTTCTCTTTTCAGGGTTTCTCTTCTTCCCTTGCTGCCCCCCCCCCCCCCCCCACCCCCCCCAAAAAAAATTTTAAAACCAGCAGTTAGTGCAACTAATGTTCAATGAGCACACAGTGCAAACAAGTGGAAAAACAAAAAGACATTCCTCCTTTTATCTTCTTTCTTCCTTGCCGCCAAATTTAAAAAGAAAAAAAGGCCGAGCTCTTTAGTCTTCATATTTCCAAAATGCAAAGATGAAGAAAAACCCACAAAGAGAAGGGTATCCCCAAAGGAACGATGTGTCACAGATCTGGATCAAAGGGCTTCACCTTCTGGCATGTGTAATCAAAGCCTAGAAAAACCAAACCAAACCATTAAAAAAAACAAAACAAAACAAACCAACACATACACCCCACAACACCCACTGTTAAAATCATTCTATGCAAAAACAGAACGTAGGTAATGAATCACACCAACTATTTAGCAGTTCCAGAACAGCAAAGGATATTTGGAACAGCTCAACATCAACCACAGCTTTGCAGAAAGACATGCTGCCAACACCCTACTATACCAATGGAGCGTGACTACCTGCTACTTTCTTGTCCTAGACAAAGTGGCAAACAGTTCTCAGGGAAGGTCACAACATTCCCCTTAAGGAAGCCACCCAAGAGCCTTTTCCGAGTCCATCACCCAGGGTTTGTTTGTTTATTTATAAAACATGAAGGAAGTTCAACCAGAGACTGCAAGTCAGCTTGATGTGACTCGCTGCGGCTATTCTTGAACAAGTTCTAAGATGGGACACACTGTTTCTGTAGCCACTTCTGTCATCCGAGATGTTGACATCCAAGGCTGTGGATGTTGTTTACCGGGACTTTAGTAAAGCTTTTGACACCGATTTTCCCATAGCATTCTCCAGTGCATTTAAATTGGATATTAGGAAAAAATTCTTCACAGAAAGGGTTTAGAGCACTGGAACAGGCTGCCCAGGAAAGCGGAAGAGTCACCATCCCCAGAGGTACGTAAAAAACGATGTGTTGATGGGGTGCTTAGGAACAGGGTTTAGGGGTTCCTTTGAAGTGCTGAGTTAATGGTTCAACTTGATGATCTTAAAGATCTCTTCCAACCCAAACAATTCTACGATTCTATCATTTCAGCAGCTTCATTGACGTTCTCCTCCCAATTCATTATCTCCAAGAGGAGTATGTGAAAGCATGATTTCCAACCCACACTGTATATGTCTGATCTCGCACAACAGCATCCTAACTTCAACCAAATCAATCATCATCCTAGGGCTATTCTGCTTGACTGCAATCCAGGATAAGCTTTCTTCTTCTAAGAAAACTCAACTCGGCCATTTTACGTCATACAATGATCAAAAGGACACACTTAGGAGTCTCTTGTCAGTGAAACCTCATTTTCTTTTAAAACTATGCAGACGACCTCAAGTGGCAGAAAAGAGAAGCTACAGCTTTGGTACCAACTTTGTTTACTTGCAAGAGTTCTATGAACCACAGAATGCAAAAAATTCAGCGCCTTTAGCTTGAACCTGTTCCTTCTAATCAGTGGGGTGCTTAAACTCTTCTGTTGGTGCTGTTCTCAAAGCTTTTTCTCCCCTTGCCTTTTGGAGGAACACTTCTCTCTGGCCCCCACTAATTTCTCATTTTAGCTATGCAATACAGAAATAATTTCTTAGGCTACTAGCAGCCATCCTGGCCCCTCCAAACATCAGCCCCCACCCCCTCTTTTCTCCCATGTTTGGTATCCTTAGCATATGGTCAACATTTCAATTAAAACAACTAAAAAAATTACTTCTCCCTTTCCAGCTTCAGCACATACACAGAAATCCTTGCCCTAAGAGTCTATTTCAGTCCCTTGTTTTCACATTCAAAGCCTCTTCAGCACAACAGTTTTCCTCTTCCACTGCAGTAACATTTACACATCAGCTCTTCCATTCAGGAAGGCATTTACATACGCACATGTTTACTGTTTCTCATCTTCTACTGGTTCACTGTGGTATTCTGCCACATACAGGCTCTTGTCAATGTTGCTTGGTATGGGTTTAATTTCAGTTCCCAGCTGCTCCTCAATACTTTTCAGGTTGAATCGATCATCATAGGTGATCAAGTTGATGGCCAGGCCAAGGTGACCAAAGCGACCTTGAGACAAAAAATTATAATTAAAAAATGATAATAATCATCCTATGTAATAGAAGGCCAACTGAAAAAATCTGCAGACTGGGGAGTTGTTAATATCGCGCTCTGACAATAAAAGCCAGTGCAGACCCTGCCACAGATCTCTGCAACTCTCACATCCATTTTTGATCAGACATTTCATATTGCTATCTATAGCAATGAGAAAACTCGGGAGCTTCAAAATGCTCAGAACAAACCCCCTCATTAATTACCAAAAGTCTGACATTTCTATACTACGCATATCCAGCCCTTCTTCAACAAAGGCATTGTGGAGCAAGACTCAGCTAGAAAATTCAAGTACACCAAGTTCCTTTATTTTACTGTCTTTCTTAAAGTCATATTTTGCTGAGGTCCAGACATCAGAAACTTATGTTGGAACCAATGCAAAAGAAAATTCTGTTTAAGACAACAGAAGTTAAGTTTTCAGTATAGAATTTTCACAAAATGCAAACAGGAGCAACAGTAAGTCTCCCAAAATTACAGCAAAATATGCCTTCTTTTAAGTCTTTCAATACCCTGTTCAGGTTGGTTTCAAGAAAACAGACCTCTATTCACGTATTTGTAAGAAAAACCATCTGAGATGGTTTGTGAGTAAAATCCAAGCTACCTAAAATAATTTTCAGATACAGTAATAACAAACAGAAGCCAATTCAAGCCTAAGAAACATCAAGAGTCCTCTGCAAAGCTACCAAAGGAATGATTTTCCTCTCACCTGATCTGCCAATACGATGGAGATAAGTTTCTGCCAGCTTTGGGAAGTCAAAGTTTATCACCACGTTCACAGCTTGGATATCAATACCTCGGGTAAACAGATCTGAAAGACAATCCAGGTCACGAAGAAAGATAATTTCAATGAGATCATCAAATGCTGTCAGTATTTAGGGTGAAAAGATTAGTAACAATTAATATTGGCTTGCACTAGTTTCCAGATATAAGCTTCCCTTGTATCAAAGACAGTTTACATAAAATTCTGGTAACAGCTTCTTCTTGCTCTTTATCTATTATAAACATGAATAATACAAAAAGAATGATCAGAACACCAGATTTGCACACCTACACCAAAAAAAGTAACTAGTACAAAACTATTTTTTCCCCCACACTAGACTATTCCTGAGCAGGTCCACTTACACAAGCATCTCCTCACACATGTGAGATGACCTGAACTACAGCCCCCTAGCTCAAGTATTTTTATTCCATTTCTAGTGATTTTTGCTAAGACAACCTGGACACGTGTAGCAAGCACCAGATACTGCCACGGTACTGTCCAAGCAGGCTGTACAATAGAAAACTCTGATCATACACCCATCGATCAAAACTGTAAAAATACTTAGCAAAGATGAGCTACAAACATTTAGAGAATCAGCAAAACTCACTCGGGCGATCCCAGTGACAGTTCTACTGGCATTTTATAAAGCTGTTACAGCCCAACCGCTCAGAAAGTGCTCGCATGTGAAAATACACGGAGCACATAACTAGTGTAGAAAATACTATCACAGTAAAACCATTTGTTAGCGAGTCACACCTCCACAGTTTGTCACAAAAGACAAAAATCTACATGCCCGAAGGAGTGCTGCTACGTACAGACTGGACAAAAGCATCTTACCAAAGCATACCAATTTGCTTCATTAAATATCAGGTGACCTATTATACCTGGGCTAACAGTTAATCCACTGCCTATCCCACTCTTAAAAGACTGGAAAACATTTAGGAACTCTTACCAGTGCAAACAAGATTGCGGCATAAGCCATTTCGGAAATCGTGGAACACACGATTGCGGTGCTCCTGGAAATACATAAACAATGCAAAACAAACAAAGCGCTCATTTGTGACTTTCCTGTGACTTACAGGTATATTCAAGTTACAAACGCTGAACTCCAACCACATGAATTCCTCCCCCTTGTCATTAAAGTCAAATCAAGCAAAGCTGCTGGTACATATTTTTAAGCACTTCTTACCCATATATTCTAAAGCACTTACCAGAGGGGCCTTCAGTACCACTTTTATATAAAGGCACTTAACTGAGTTGTGTTTTAACATCTCCTATGGTTGTACCAAAGCCATCTCAGAGTAACAGCACCGTAAGTTACTATTACATGAAACACGCATCAAGGAAGTTAAACTGCTATTTTGACTACTGTCTTCCCCCAGCCCCCCGCCAAATTTAATGCATATTTTATTCATTCCCTTCAAAACTGAAGCAGTAACTTAATTTTCCAGTATGAAGTATTTGTTACTACCGATTCAGAATTAGGGGTGGAATGAGACAACTGTCTGTGAAGACTCACCTTCCACAAACAAGCCCACTTTTTATTTACCACACAAAGATTAAGAATTATCACTGTTCAGGAGTGAAATTAACAGTGTGAATAAACAAGGTGAAGGTTTCCACACAAACATACCTGCATTTTGCAACAAAGATCATCTACCAGCTGATCAAAAGCATACAAAAATCAAGACTTCAAGGAACCTATTCACCTATCTCTCTTCTCAATACCCACCCCTCTTCTACTGCTGCTTAATTAATTCTGCTCTGCATATAGCCTAGCAAGCATTGGCATTACCTGTCAGTTCCACGAAGAGCAAGCTCGGTTTCCCCTAAAACTTTCATTTGAATTTACTGTAGCTCAGATATAAAATGGGAAAAAAATATTTCAAAGCACTACTGTTCCGCATGCGTCACTCCAACCTTCTGACATCTTTTAGTACATGTGCTAACAAGGAAATCACAAGCATGAAGTTTGAGGACACACGAGCTACCCTATGGGAATAGAAAGCTCTGCGCCAGCAAAGCTCCAGTCGCCTTTCTCATCATCTACACAAAGACCACAGACGCTCAGTCCCCACAGCTCCAGTCGTGGCTTTCGCCAAGAGGTCTGATCAAAGCCACCTCCCTGACTTCTCACACTGCCCTGCAGTCACTATGAAAGATTTACTGTTTGCAAAGCCATATGGGACACTCAGTTGGCTGAATACTGGTAGATTTTTTTTATCCATTGTTTCAAATCTGACTCGTTTTAATCTGTCAGTGACACTGTGTGGTCTACCATGGCTTCCCAAGCTACCAAAACCAAAGCAACTGCAGTAAGAACCATGTCTTCTGGCCAGTCTGTGCTTACACTGGACTGATTAACCTGACATGAAATAGCCTTAAATACCAACTGACCAGCTACACCAAATGGTCTGGAAAGAGATTTGTGGTTGGTTTTCAGGTTTTTTTGGTTTGTGGTGGGTTTTTTTGGGCTGGGGGGGAAGAAGTGTTAATCTAAAACCAAATCAGTAACTTAATGTATGTTTCAGTTTTCAAAGAACATGCAAATTTAAAGCAAGCACGAAATTAAATTCATCCATGCAGTAAAGCCTGGGGTGCTGTGGAATAAACTGATGTAGACTTCATACTCACCTGCCTCATTTTAGCATGGATATAGAAGCAGGAATAGCCCAGCTGGGAGATCTTTTTGGCTAGCAATTCAACCCGCTGAGAGGAGTTGCAGAAGATGATCGACTGGTTGATCTGGAGCTGAACATATAAGTAGCATGCTCAGTAAAAGCAGCATTTTACCAACAAATGATGCAGAAACTAAGTCTAAATCCCTTCTAGAAAGAAAGCCAAGCTGAATCACAGAATCACAGAAGTAGGTATGCTGCTGGTGATTTACACAGTATGTATTTTGTATGAGGCAAAAAAATTCACAAAGTTCTAACGCACAAAGTTGGTGGATGAGAAGCATGCATTTTTAGCTCCAGCACATTTTGACAAGAAAGCATCATCAGGCCGTCTCCGCCACTCTCTTATTCTTGGTTCCAAAAGGAAAGAAACTTATCTATGCTCTTGACCCAGCCCAACCGCTTACCCTGGAAAACAGCGTATTGAGGCAGTGTACTTTCTGACGCTCAGTTACATAGGCGTAGTACTGGGTAACTCCCTTCAAGGTCAGCTCCTCCATCAGATTAATCTCATAGGGTTTCTGCAAATGGGAATTCTGAAAAATAAAGATACGATAAAGACAAAAGACGGTATATCGACATGCAAAATAATGCAAGTACTTCCCACCCTCCGGCACATTTAACTTCCTCCATGGCAAGGATGCGCTAGCTAGCTACTCACTCCTCATGTTATACACAAAACAGACAGTGTAGATAAAATTTCACATAGGATTACTTGTAAGTCCAAGGTGACCAAGCAGGATAAACAGGAGTACACTCCAGAAGCAAGTTAGTGCAGACAGCGCATAATCCACATACAAAGTGGAAAACAGTACCTTATAGGCAAGGACTGTGCATATTTGGCTTCCCTATTTGTGGCTAGGGTGTTGATTTCTAATCCTGTTCAGGCTATTATTCAATGGCTACTTGAAATTGTGATGGTTGTTCCAAGGAGTAGGCTGAATAGAGAGATTAGTTTGGCGTGGGGGCTCATTAGTAGGGGAAGGAATTAAACCATCATTTTCAGGGTATGGGCCCAATAGCTTTTGTTAGCTGACCCTACTAGAAAATAATATAAAGCAAGTATGGAGGGTTTTGATCTCTTCTGTGTAGGTTCGATTCCTACTTTTCTAATAGTTTATTAGGAAATGAGAGGGTTGCTATACCTCTATGTTCACTTTATCATAGTGACCCAAGAAATTGTCTGTGCTACTGCCCGGAGGGCTCCGATTAGAGCATACTTTGAGTTTGAAGCCCATCCTGATCATAGGATGGAGTACACTGCGAGGCTAGATATCGCTAGGAGAAATAGGAGGCCTAGGTTTAGGTCAGCAAGGGAGAAGGGAAGGGGTAGAGGAATTCAGATTGTGTGTCAATTATATTCAACCTTCCGTCCTAGATTTACATTGACTTAGACTAAACCAGTAAAGTTTAGGTGTATCAAAAAAACCCAAGTACTAACAGCTACACACCACTCATTCACACATTTCACATGCAATGCCACCGCCATCATACATGCACAAACATGGCTGCACTCACCATGAACTTCTGTACGCTCAAAGGGAACGTGGCTGAGTAGAGCAAAATCTGTCTGTTTTTCGGTAGCGTGAGAATAATGTCTTCCATTATTTGAACAAAATCTTGAGACAGCAACTTATCTGCCTATAACAGCAGAAGTGATAAAGAGTAAGTTAAATTCATGGGGTAAGATGTCAGTCTTCTGGGCAGAACAAAACATCAGAAGCATTCTCCCTGCCCTCATGATGTGACTGTCCTCTTTGAAGAACACAGCACGCTCCAAAAGATGTGCAATTTGGCTGCTGGAGACAGGAATCACCCCTAAAAGGAAGTTTACCCTCCCCTGTTTTTCACCAATTTGATTTAAACAGAATCAAACTCAGGAAAAATGAATGGAATCAAAATTGGAAACAGTTATCAGGGCTCCTGTCAGAGTCATCCACGAGCTTTCACACAACTGTTTTCCTCAATCTCTCACTCAGAAGCCTGTATGCTGCTGGATGTTCATCAATCGGTTTCATAAACAGCTATGTAGTAGGAACAGCTCACTCAAACTGAAGCCAAATTAAATCCATTTCTCGATTTCAGGACTGTTAATCTGTTCTCTGGGAATTGCAAAGATGAAAGGAAAGGCAGATCTCCCCACATTGGTTTCTCAAAAGATTCACACGCAGAAAAAATCCTCTGCCAAAAATACCTTCTCAAAATACTGAGAAGCGTATGAGCTAAAAGCTTGCGGTGTCTTTAAGCATTTTTTGCTTTTTGATATGTTGCTGTGCATAATGAGGAGAGTTGCCGAGATGCATCATTGCTTTAACTTGGTGTTAAAATCCCCAAACATTTAACTTGCGCAACTTGCCTCATCCAGTACTATCATCTGGACATGCTCAACTTTTGCTACTCCTTTCTTGATGAGATCGAGAATTCTCCCAGGGGTAGCTATCACCACATGCACTGTAAGGTTAGAACAGGAGAGAAGAAAAAACAACAACCACATTAAGGCAAGTAAAACAATGTTTCTGGCATTCACAGCCACGTTTCATACAGTTTGAGAGAAGAATGACAGCATACAAATGGCTAACAAGACATATTGTAGTCTGTTCTGGAACACACAAGCAGTAACAACAAGCAGAAATTCCACGGGCGCACTATAAAAGTCACAAACAAACAGCAACTGCAGCATAGCAAAAGCGCTCCAACCTGTATCATCAAGCCTCATTATGTCATCTCGCAAATTGGTTCCTCCCGTTGTTGCCATCACTTTGGCACCTCCCATGTGTTTGCTGACTTGGATACAGATTTGACTGACCTGCAGGGCTAGTTCACGGGTGGGAACGATCACCATTGCTGAAAGTTAAAAGCGTCTGCATGAGGTACTAGAAACACTCCGTATCTTTTAAACTAACCCTTAGAAGAGACAGAGACTTTATGAAAACTATACTTTTACAGTTTAGGAGTTCCACTCTGGATATCCTGACCAAGACCCTAGGTACAAGTCCCCTAGCCAACACACTTCCTTGTTACTTCAATTCCACTTTCCAAGGCAAGACAGACAAGTCCAGCAGATGTCTTCAACTTCAGGCTTTTGAAAACAACGGTGGGACTTTTAAAATTCCACCTCCCCTTCACCACTCCCCATTAACTTTCTTTGGGATTACAAGCAGAAATACGCACTGCTCAATTTCATTCATCAGTTTTAGATTCTAGTCTGCAGTAGAGAGCAATACCATTACCTGGCTGCAGCTAAGTGAGATCCATCTCAACTGACCTTGTATGTTGTCCTTCTTTAAGTCTAGCCGTTCAAGTAAAGGAATGAGGTAGGCTCCACTCTTGCCTGTTCCATTTTTCGCTCTCGCCAAAATATCCCTACCAGATAAAGCAATGGGGATGCTCTCCTCCTGAAATGCAATGACAGTACATAAGCAATCATAAGACAGGGCCACTAAAGAGGCTGTCCAAATGTAACATGCCTTGCTAACAGTATCATGTGAAATCAGACTGCTTCATGGACAGAATATCCTGAAACTGCAAGCACTGCAGACTCAAAACAGGGAAGTTAAACCTATCAGTAAAGAGCTCCCCAACAAAGCAATAGCTCTGAAGTTTGAAACTTCAGCCATTCCAGCCCCGAGTATTTTTCCTTTACTGTCTTTTACAACAACTCCTAAAGAACCCTCAGCCTTTTGGAAAGGTGGCATGGTTAGAATCTGCTTTAAAGAAAATAAATAACCTAAAAGACATAGTTTTCTCATGCCTTAAGGAGATAAAATTGACAGAGCTGTGCCAATGATAATCCTCCAAAAAACAATTAAAAGAGAGTTCAACCTCCCCGCCTCCATGAAGTTTACACATCAACAGTTCTTAATAGAACAAGCCTTAAAAGTAAAAGCAAGATGGAGGGACAGAAAATAAACTTGCTAAGATGTTCATCTCCCTACCCTAATATTCATTACACTTATTCCACATGATTCTGATAGAAAAGCCAAGACTGTGCGTGATAAAGCCACAGATATCATTGTGACAACTACAGGTACACAGCCTACAGTTAACTCAGTGTTCTGGAAAACTTACAGAACAGCCCTGTTCTCATTAGCACTGCTTATGTGAGGGATGTTATTGAATAGAGGACTAACACCTCCAGAGTGAGAAAGAAAATCCAAGTTAGCTTTTCTGAAGTGTAAGTCAGTCCTAACTCTAAGTCATCACTTAGTGATTTAGTCAAGCATTAGAAATTCTCACCTTCCCCAAGGGCCATCAAGTTCTACCATTCACAAGCCCGGTTTTCCCAAATCATCATATGAGTATCCGACATTTAAGCAAGAATAAGAACTTCAGTAAATCTATAAAAGTTAAACACTGCTTTTAAGTAGTCCATTTGTAAACAACCTGAATAGGAGATGGTTTTTCCCAGCCCATTTCAAAAATTCCCATCAGCAACTCCCGTTTCAAACAGTAATCTTCAAACTCATTTCCTTTTGTGGAGGTCACGTCCTGAATAATCAAAAAAAAAGCACACCCATAAGATTAGGTCATACAACCCAACCCACAGCTGTACACTGGTCTGACTCAATGAGAGATTGCCTATCCGGGAAGCACATTCCATTACTGTAGGGGAGTTCCAACTAGCAAGTGCAATGCCGTAGAGCAGAGAAGGAAATATTTGCATTCTCATAAGCAAATACAGTGCTGCAAACATCCTGATATCTTTCCATCTGCTTGGCTAGAGACGCTGACCATCAGTCTCATGCTATAAGACTAATGAAGAAAGAAACCCACGGTGAACTCCATTTTTGGCCTTTACAAGAGAGGTAGCTCTCTCAAGCGGTTGTGGAACAAATTAACTTTCCATTTAAAACAGCAGAAGCTGAACTGCTCTGGAATCTTTGCATATGACAAATATTTTGCCACTGCAGCTTCTCCCACATTTTTTACTTAATATTTATTCCCACAATTCAACCACCCTTACCGAAGTTTTGATTCTCAAATCCTTTGGAGGGAGTTTTAAAGTCTTCTTCCAGTCATCACCAGGTCTATAGCAAAAAATAAATTATTTTCTTTTTAAATCTAGTTTAATAACTTTATTTTGCATTTTTATTTTTGTTCATACAGAATACATGTTTCTTAGAACATGTAATATTTTCACCTTCTGAAAGCTAACAGTGCCTACACGTATGAGCTCAAGTCTCCTCTGAGCTAAGCAGGATGCAACAGACAGGAAACTGTAAACACAGAAAATGAGCAGTCTGCCAAGCTCACAGAGAATTTGTGAAATCTTTATCCAGTCATGATTCAAGTTCCGTTTTTAGGGCACTGAATCAATCCAGTAGAACACAGATTTAAAACTGAACACTTAAGTCATATGACAGAAATTTGCTATAATAAATCCACACAGGAATATTTCATCACTTAAAGGAAAAAAAAAATTCTCTTGTCCATGGAACACCCATTCTTAATCCCTGAGTCATGTGCAAGATAAAAAAAACACTTCTGGGGAGAAAATTAAGTAAATGCACACTCCATTTGTTGCTCAAGTGTTGCCTTTTGCTCTCAGTAAGAGACAATCACCTCTCAAAAGCTGTCATATAGAGGGTGTAAGTCTTTCTCTTCTCCAATCCCAGGTCATGAGTGAATTTTGGCAAGTTTAACTCATCAGTTTTGTTACGAGTAACTCATTAAAAATAAAAAAAGGAAACTAGTTTGGCAAACTTCAAGAACCTGAGTATTCCGTTACGTACTCTCTGACGACAGCTGGCATTCCCTTAATAAATAATCAAGTAACAAAATAAAACTAAACGGGGGGGGGGGGGGGGGGGGAA
>JANVCC010000064.1:7308051-7372473 GCA_025345505.1 Todiramphus chloris collaris | reverse complement strand
TCTCGCTTCCACGGACCCGCGCCCGCCGCGGCAGCCAGGCCCGTCCTTACCGCCACCAGCCGCGCTCCCCCCTCGCCCGGGTATTAAATCCTCTCGCTCCCCCTGGGTGCCTTGTTATGGCGACTCGACGCTCCAAGATGGCGGCTTCCTCCTTCCTCCTATGCGCCCTCCCCCTCCCGGCAGGGCCGGCCCCGCCCCACGCGCGCTGACGCTCAGCGTGCGCCACGCCCAACCTCGCGTCGGAACCTCGCGTCACGTGACGGCGCTGAACGGGGTGGGGCCGCGCTTGCGGACGGGGCGCACGCTCCCCGGGGCCGGGCCGAGTCTGACCAACTGGTGGCGGTGGGACCGGGGCGGCGATGGCAGGCGCGGGGCGTCTCCGCCACCGCTACCGGCACATGGAGCTCCGCTGGCCCCGGCTGGGCCGGCGTGGAGGGGGGAGGGCAGCAGGCCGAGTCGGTGCAAGGAGCGGGGGCAGCCGCGTCCTCCGCGGGACAGGTCGCGCCGGGGGTGGGACCTGCCCGCACCGCCCTGGCGCGGGAGCGGCGCGGCTCGGTGTGCGTAACAGAGACAACCGGAACGCTCCCGTTTCCCGAGAGAACGCCTGTAAAGTTAATGCGCTTTAATTATGTAGTTACTAAAACGCTGCTAACGATCAGAAGAATCCAAGACTGACCCGCGGCATGCAAAAGCCGTAACCACCACTCACAACGGTTTGGAAAGCACTATTTCTTCGCTAGATAGCTCTTACTTACACAACGAATTTGACAAACTGAGGTACATCAGGCGTGCAATCTTAAAACACGAGCCTAAAAACGATGGTAATTCCAAGCCTGCTTTGAATTTTTTCAAAAACAGGCACAAAACCCGAGGGAAACCTATTTGTTTCTGATCACCTTGCCTCACAGGTTTTTCTCTAGTTTCTCACACCTATAGCCACTTCGTTTATCCCTGCCCTCAGCAGCCAAATGTGCGCCACAACACAAGGGACATGCGCCCGCCACTTAGCACCACAAGGGGTCTGCGGGTCACAGTGGGAGAAAGCTGCCATGCTCTTCCCTCCTCTGCCACAGTGATCACCTCCATCAGGCCTGGCAGCCCTTCCAGTCTAATAACTTCACATATTCCTGTCCAATTCGCTCAAGAACTAAGATTACTACAGACTTCATTTCTTCCCTTCATTCACTCCCAGACTACCTGCCATATTGCCTTGCAGCTGCCACTGTGTCCTGGCCTGCTGTCCCCAGGGGAAGAGAGGTCATGCCTGGCACAGAGCTCCCTTGTCAGCCTCTCCCACCTGAAGCATCTCTCTTTCCTTTTAAAGCTTCTTTTTTAAGCACTGCAAGAGGAAAAGGAACCTCCAAAGACAGGCATCATGCCTTCAAAAGCCAGGGGAGTGTAGAAGCTGCATCTCACCTTTTCCTTGCTGTTGGCCAAAGGAGGCACAATGCTGGGCATGGCCTTGGTTCTCTGGCACCTGCTGTTCCAGGGACCAACGTTTTGTCTCAACTCTTCACTTGGCAATAAGATGTAGGGGAATGAGCATGCTCTGCCCTGAAAAGAGCAAGCAACAAGAGAAATTAACAGATTAGTAAACACGACTGACATCTGCAGGCAGCACATGCTTCACAAAGCTTTAGTGATGGTATCAGCAAGTAACACAAGTGGAAACCATCACAGATGAGAAGACCCAAGGTCCAGAAGCAACCTGGCTTTCCTCAAGCAGAGCTCAGAAAGTCAGCGTGAGGTCAAACTGGTCAGCAGATGTGCTTGTTAGTCACATAATTACACAGAACGGAACAACTTGATACACGAATAGTGCATTTTATCCTTATGCAAAGCTGAGCAATTTCCTATTATCAGAATACCTTATAGAAGTTAATAAAATGTTGTTTCTGACAAAACAAGAAAGGCTCTCCAGTGAGAGTGAGTACGCATGGCAGAAAACAAGAGTTCAGACAGGAATTCCCATGTACAGACACCAAAACAATCATCCAGTGCTTATTGTTGAATGTTGTTACAATTTTATTCCACCTAGGTTCCTTACCTACCTGTGAAGCAACATTATTTTTCATTTAAATTTCCTTTCTCTCCATTTCTTTTTCTCCTGTGCTCTTTTCTCTCACCACCATCTTTCTCACATTTCACGTTGCATCAACGCATGGATGCCCTAGGTCACATTTCTATGGTAGCAGCCATTTCCGCAGCGTACTTTGCATTTACAAATGAACTCATTTGTGTCTCCTTTGGCATGGACTCCCTGAATCCCTGTGATTCCCATGCCACATCTGAGGGCCAAGCTTACAGCCTGGGATAAATTTCCAGCCTATAGTTTACCTTAGCCATGTCCTGCAGATTGTCCCTCTGACTTGAGATGTCCTGCAGCCTCACTGTCAGAGTCGCAGTACCTTACTTTGCACAGTATTCCTGCTTTGCTAATGGGGTAGCTGGGGCTGGGGAGCAACTTTTGTTGAAGGTGATAAGCAGAGAGAGCCCATCTCCAACGTGCTCTGCCCTAAGGAGCAGCACTTTTGTTGCTAAGACTTAAAGGAAGTCCCTGATGCCGAGTGCCCCACCTTCTGTTTTCTGAGTGAAAACATCCTCCCTAACCTCTCTGTCTCCTGGGCACAGCAGCACCCCACTTCTCACCTCACCCCACAGCAGGCCCTTGGGACAGCCAAGCTACATGGGACAGGGCTCATTCAGTCTGCACTGCTCCTGTGACATGGGGGACATGAGGCACAGCATGAGCTCCCCACGCCCTCCCTCCAGCTTTACTGCTCTCTTGTTTTTGGGAGAAAGGATGCTCAGAGGCTGATGTGTTAGGTGGCATGTGCAGGTACACACAAAAGGTCATCAGGGCATAGGAGGACAGCAACATCCTCATGGAAGCAAGTCTCTGTCAAGTTGGAATCAGCAGGCTGCTGCTCAGGAGCAGAAGAAATGGGTGAAATCAAACAGTGCCCACTAGAATAATGCTGTCACCTTCTTCTGGGTTTGGGTCACATCATACTCCTTTGCTAGTACAGAGGTTTTGGTGCTGCTGTACCCAGACAAGAGGAGGATGGGCACTGTGCTTGCCGAACCACCTTGGCTCCTCACAGAGGAAAAGCTTTTGGCCAAAACGCCAACTGCGATGCCATTCTATTCTGCTGACCCAAACTGGGGCTTCACATTGGGAATCTGCTCCTGCAACATTATTGGACAGAACACCCATTTCCCCGATCAGAGGAAATCTTGATTTCCCATCTTTATCACATATGAGACACTGCAGAGACATGTCTAATCAAGGGGCTTTAATGTTTGTTGCACAGCACACCAGCCTTTGCTGGCCAGCTCATATCCACAGAGTGACCTCTGAAGCCGCTTTCCTGTGCGAGCTGCATGACACCCCTCCAAGCCAAGGCAAGGGGCGAAGCAGCGGGAGAAGGAGCAGATGATATCCACAGGTCACCGGGGTTAAAGCAGCCAAGAGGACACCAAGACAGAGGGCAAGATTTATACAGACCAGACCCATCCATTTCATCTTGGGTGTCTTCAAAGTCTTGCTCAGCTCCAGAGAAGATCCAGGGATGTTTCTGGTAAGGATGTCCCTCAGTGCAGCACTTTCCAAAGCCTTTTTGACCACCTCGGACAAGGACAGCCATGGGAAAAAACCCTGGAGGTTTCCCAAGAAGACCCGTGGACATTCCAGATCTTCTCTGGTACAGACCCAAGGAATGCAATTTCTTCAAAATGTACTTTAAAAATCAACGTTCAGCACTTAAAAAAAAAAAAAAAAAAAAAAAGCTAGCTGCTAATCTTTATGTCACTTAGGTCCATCTACGCCTAGGACTCATTTGCCTTGCAAATATTCTATTGTTACATGTCAGGTCCCTCCCTACTCAATTAAATGACTAACTCCACCCCAAAAAAAGAACAACTTCTGCTGAAACTGCTGGAGGAGAGGCGGATTCTGTCCTTGAAACCATGGGGCCTGTCAGCTACTCATCAGAGACCTATGACTTGGTGAGTTGGGCCTGTCTGTGCTTGATAATAGGGAGAGCAGATAGAGATGTGGTGGGCTTAAAGACACGGGTTCTATCTGTCCATCTTCTCACCCTCCTGTTGGCAGAGAGAGAGCTTGAGTGATTTCTTATGCCTGTGCAATCAGCCCTTACATCCCTCAAGTCTGGACTTGACCGATGAGGGGACTGCAAGCGACAGTGCCATGCTTGCAGAGAGCCAGCAGGACATGGTTGCAGCCACTGCGATCCAAGGGTGCTAGCTATTCTTTCCCTTGGGGACAGCTACCTAACTACCGGGACCTTTTGCGCAGCAGTTCTGGCAAGCGCTGAGCTTGAGCACCATCTGTGCACAGGGACTGAGAGCATAGTCAGTGCGGAAGGGCCAGGCGAGCTCGCTGGGCACGCTGGGCTGCTGCAGCCCTGTCTGGTGCCTCCAGCCTCTTCCAGGCTCACTTCCCCACTGTCCTGCTCTCTACAAGGCCATTGACACAAAGTGGGCATAAAGCACTCGTTCTGAGTCAGGTGCCTTTCGCACCAGCCTTTGGTGGTATGAAAGACTGTGCACACAGCGTGCAAAGCCCTGGAAACCTCATGTAGTGTATTTATGTAACAGGAATACCAAAACAAACACAGTGGTGTGAAAACCCTTGGTATGACCATACCCACTTCTACCCCTGCTTGCCATCTCCACAAACAGACTGAAAGGGGAATACAGTATAGTTACAAGAGGGGACTTTTAAAAAGGGGAAGATAAATTGCAAGCATTTCTTCTACTAGGGAGCAATGACACTGTATTCTGCCCCACAAGTTCTCTCCCCTGTGACTGCAAGTGAAAAACAGCAGCTGCACCTTTTAGAGTATGCTGTACTATCCAAGGGGAAGTCCACGGCAGTGCTATCATTAGCCTGGTTTTCTGATGTTGTAGCTCAGAATTTATTTTTTAATACAGTGTGCCTCTGCAGCAGACCTCAGTTTTTGTTCAGTTTCTCTAAGAACCTAAACAAGCATGGTGGTTGCTCCTTTAGAAGTTTTTGCAGAGGACACGTCTCTCCCTGACCTCAGCTGATGGTCAGTGGCAGTGCTAAAGGTGGCCAAGAGGTTAAAACCAAACTCAAACCTTTTTCATCTCTATGCTAGTCCATTCCTCCAGCTGAACTCTCTATTGGAAATCTGTTCCACCGGTAGAAAACCAGCAAAGCTGATGTGTGGCAGCCGCCTGCTCTCAGCATGTCACACGCTGTAAGCGAGCAGCTGCTTGTGGCAAAACCAAGCTGCTTTTAACACAGGGGGATTAAGCAGTACTGGGATCTGTTCTTTGTATACAATACTTTTCAGAGCCTTAGTTTAGCAATTTTACCTTTGACATGAATTATTTTAAGTTACAAAGGAGATGCTGTGTGAGGGGGGAAGCTTGGCTAATCTGGGGACTGAGTGACAACAGTCAGGTGCCACAGCAAGAACAGGTTCATACCTTTTCTCAGACCTCGTGTAATTGGGAGTTTGTGACACGCATTTCCCACCTCTGTCTCCTAGAATCTTCCCAGATTTGTCTCTCTCTGGAACAGGCCACAGAGCTCACATAAGCAATGCTACATTTGCTTTGGTGGTGGTGTCTCATGTTGCTTTATTACTTAATGCTCGGTGCTCATAGAAGCAACCTACCTACAGATATTTTCAAAAAAGGCCTCAGTGGTCTCCTCTCCAAACACCAACACAAACCTTGCCCTGGGCACTCACTAGAGAGGATGGCTTGATTGTCTGAATAAATATGGAAGGGAAAAAGATGAGAACATTTGCACCAAAAGGGCATTCATCTCAGTATCGCCCAGCAAGTGCCGTGAGGGCCTCACCTAAACCTTCATACCATATGGGACCACTCATCTCTGTAACCCTGTGGAAAAGTAATGTGTCCAAAGTGATAACCCCATTTCTCCATAGCAAGCAAGTTTTGTCTGCTTAACCTTCCCCAGCTTCAGAGAAACGAAAACAGAGTCACAGAAAGAGTACCGAGATCTCCAACAGGTCTCCTGAGCTGCTGCAGGCCAGTTTTCATTGTAATGGGACCAACACAATTCAAGACATAAAGGCACCTGCGCTACAGAAATGTGGCGTTGCCACGGGCTTTGATCTTATTCATGGGTTTCCCTAGTTCAGCACCTAGAGAGGGGATGAGCAGCAGCTCTGTCTGTAACTTGCACTAATGCGGGCAATTTCAATTTTAAGGCTTTGGGAATGAAACACACTTCTCCTGGCCCCAGCATGCACTAGAAGGGAATGACTCACGTGGAAAATCCCTAATTGTGCACAAGCTGCTTCTCTTCTGCAGCCAAATGTTTTGATCACTGTCAGTTGTGGGGAACTGTGAAGAGCGTCTGACACAAAATACCTCTGAAATGAGGGGGAAAATGATCCCTGAACAAAGACTGCACAGGAACAGGCTTCCCAGGCATGCACTTGACTGCTCAGTTGCAGAAAAAGACACCATTGCCCACCCTGAAATCTGACTGCAATTGTATTGCAGAAGACCTGTACAAAGGCCTCCCTGTGCACACACTGTCGACTTCTCCCATCCCAGATCAGGCAGCCACCCGCTTCCTGTTCTAGAAATAGTCATAGAGTCTAGAATCATAGCAGAGTCCCCCAAAGCCTTGTCACATCCAGTAATCTCCTGCAGCTCTGGTTCCTGCCCTTTCTGTCTCAGCCTGGACTCTGACTTTTCATCCTCTTATTTGGCTCCAACTCACGTCTGTCTACTCCCACCCACACTCGCTGCTGTGTTCGGAGACGCACATGAGAGGATGTCTCAAACACAGCTCAGTGCACGCTTCCCCTGCCCGTGGTGAGCGGCTTACAGTAAGAACCCTACCTGCCATCTTATCAGCAATCAGATGGTGTCTGATAGTGGCACTCAGCCTCCACACCTCCGACTCCAAATGCAAGGTGATGCTGGAAACTGTTCAGCAGCCAAAGCTGCTGCACACCACACAGGCTGCCCATACACTGTCATCGATGGTGCCGGCATCGCTCCAGCAGCGCTCAACACCTTGGCCAGCAAACCCAGCCATTTCCCATCATTTCTGGTTTCTCTTGAATGCTGGAAGACTCCAGCCTCTCCCCAGGGAGTCTTCCCGTTCTGACACACGTTCTCTTCGGGGTTTTCAGCACAAGTGCCCGCATGACCTGAGCAGTCTGATTTGACTACTGTACTAAACTGCAAAAATTTTTGATCTGGTTTTGCGTTTTTGAGGAAGATTCCATGATCTGGCCCTGGCCAAGACATCACAGGTTGGTAACTCCTGACCCAGGGTCCAGGCAGGAAATATTTTCAAGCCAGGGAGAAAACAACCTGGGAGGGATTTCTAAAAGCTTTTGTCTTTAGCAGCCATTTCCACTCTCGAGAATCATACCCTAAATGGAAAAAAAAAAACCCTGTTCTTTGGGAACATGCATGCTTCTCACTAAAGGCTTGCAGCCCCACCATTACATTAGGGGAAGACAGTCTCATGTGCTGGAGGATTTGGGCCAGGAGAAGAACTACCAGCCCCTGAGACAACCAGCTTTCACCCACTCAGGAGCAAGTACTGTGGCACCACAGCATAGTGGCAGCACCACTAGATGCAGAAAAGGTAGGGAATAGGGCTGTGGCAAGACCAAGAGCAACTTGGGTCAGACCAAAATCTGTCTGGCTCAATGCTCTTTCTGGCACTACCCAAAGGTAGAGGTCTGACATAGAGGGCAAGAGGTGGGCGAACTTATTCTGCACATTTCCCAAGGGCTCATTTGCCCACCTACCATCCACTGCTTGGAGACCGCCTGCTCCACAGGTTCAGTAGTGCTCTGTAGACTTCTTTCCCATCAACACACCTGGGCTCCCCTTGGAGCCATGCAGATGGTTTCAGCAGCACAGCAATTTGAGATGAGTACTGCCACTGTGAAGTCACCTCTTCACCCCACAGTCACGCGTGGAGACACCCAGCACGTCAGCCAAGGAAGGCTGTCCAAGAGCAAAGAAATATAAATCACCCTTCTCTAGATGGACAAAACACAGGACTCAAGGCTCTTCATGGTTATTTGTTTCAGCAGCACACGGGGCTAGCAAAAATGCCCCAAATCAGCTTTAAAACTGCTCAAAGCAGGACTAGTATTTTTAGATGGGAACTTTGGCTGAGGAGGGAAGGAGCAGCAGGTGCAAACGGCTACAGCTGGCAGTGAAAGGTATGAAAGCAGCAAGCAGAGACTTCCGCTGTGGTTGACACTGAAGCCTCGATGCTGGTCTCCAGGGAGGGTGTGGGTGGAGAAGCTCAGGGTAACTGCTGCCAAGCTCTTCCCAGTCATCACTAATTTCTCAGCTTGCCACACCCTCTTGTGCCGCTCTCTTTTTGTGCTTGTCTTGCATCCAAGCTCTTTGCTTTTGCGAATGCCCGGGTTCTGCAAGGCGCTGAGGCTAGACAGAGCATGCCCACTATCTGGAGGGCTCATCCCAAGTAGGATTTCAGCTTGCCGGCACTTTGGACTTGCCCATAATCTCAGCCTGAATACAGGTTGCTCACCTGGCAAGGAGCTATAGCAGGCCGAGCACCAATCATATCTGCAGCAGCTCTGTCACACTTTCCTTACCAGGTATCGGCCAGGTGTCCAAGCGGTGTTTTCAGATTCCCTTATCTGCTCAGCAATGCATTCAGAGCCACACGTTTACCAACAGAGCAGATTTCTTTCTCCAGCACGCATCCCTATAGCCATGTCACTGCAGCACCTCAGAGGCATTCCTCCACATCTTTCTTTGAGCACGTGGAAAGCGATCCCAAGCATGGCTGCTACTGTCCCCACCTCACCTTGCTTTGCCCCAGGCAGCTCCCAGTTCTCTGAGGAGAGGCAGAGGGGGACAGGATCAGTGCACATAACTTGAGGTACAGACATGCTGTATGCTGAATCCCACCACCTTTGTACCTGACAACAAACAAGACAAGGGCAGTCGGTGTCAGAAATGGGTAGAAAAACTGGTAAAGCTGATAGAGGAGGGTTCTGTGCCATCTGAGAAAGCAAAAACCACCAGCAGGTAACTTAGCAAGAACCAGAAGATAAAATTGATCATCTGTCTGGACACCAGAACATCCCCAAACATACTTGTTAAAGATTGCAGAAGGACAACCCACTCCATGTGCTGCTGCACCTCCTGGCAGCAGAGGGACCTCACAGGTCCTTGCACTGCAGACAGTCAGCACCTCCTCCCAGCACAGGTGGGCTGCGGGACATGGGGATGCTCTGCTCCAGGTCTGCCAGGTGCAGCTGAGGGACTGGGTTCTTATGCTCAGAAACTGTCTTCCAGTAACCAGACTCTCTGTGTTCCCCAGAGCCAGGTGGAGCTGAGCGGTTACTACGAAGCTGAGAACACCACCCCTTCTTTGGAGGGCTACTTTTGCTTCAACCCAGCCTCATCTGTGGTTGGTGACCAGAGAGACCCTTTCAGAAAAGTCTTCATGCCCCTCATCTACCTGCTAATGTTCGTGTTGGGGACTACGGGCAATGCCCTGGTCCTTGTCATTTTAGAGAGGTTCAAGCGCTCTCGCACTACCACAGAAAACTTCCTTTTCCATCTCACCCTAGCCAACCTGGCATTGTTGCTCACCTTCCCCTTCAGTGTGGTGGAGAGCTTGGCCGGGTGGGTATTTGGGAAGATCCTCTGCAAGATCCTTAGCGCTGTCCACAAGATCAATTTCTACTGCAGCAGCATGCTGCTGGGGTGCATTGCAGTGGACCGCTACCTAGCCATCGTCTATGCAATCCACACTTACCGCAAACGCAGAGCTCGCTCCATCCATCTCACCTGCATGGCTGTTTGGCTCTGTTCAATGCTTTTGACCTTACCTGATCTCATCTTCATGGAAGTCTGGACCGACGACAGCAACCGCAGCATTTGCTATTTTCCAGAGGTTGGGATTGATGGCAACAATGCTTGGCTGGCCACCCGCTTCCTTTACCACACCGCAGGCTTCTTTGTGCCCCTGCTGGTCATGTGTTACTGCTACGTAGCCATCGTTCGGGCTCTGTGTCAGTCCCAGCGCCTGCAGCGGCAGAAAGCTGTCCGTGTGGCCATCCTGGTTACAGGCATCTTCCTGCTCTGCTGGAGCCCATACCACATTGTCATCTTCCTGAACACACTTACCAAGCTAGAAGCCTTCACCAAGAACTGCCTCTTGGAAGACCAGCTAGATATGGCCATCATGGTGACAGAGGCCATTGGCTTCACACACTGCTGTCTCAACCCCATCCTCTACGCCTTCATTGGAGTCAAGTTCCGTAATGACTTCTTCCGAATCCTACAGGAGCTTGGCTGCATGAGCCAGGAGACGCTGCAGGAGATCCTGGAGGTGACGAGGAAGGGCAGTGGGATCGAGTCTGACAACACTACCTCTATCTCCACTTTCTAGCTGTGAAAGGCTGCCTGCAGGGCAGAACAGGCCTGGGGCTTGCCTTCCCAGTGGCACAAGTGCTGTGGCCTCGGTCTAAAGTTTTACAAGTGTCCCCACCACTTTCTTCACTCCTCAGGAAACTGCAGTCCGATAGTCCCCGAACACCCAAACCCCACCAGATACCTTCCCTGTCCACCTCTTGGTTCTCACACCTGTAGCTACTGGTGAACACAGGCTGTCCGACAGCCACTGTGATGGGGCTGGATGAATCCAAGCAGGTTGAACCTGACATTTCCACATCTCTCTCCAAAAACTGTCTGCAGGGGTTCTGTGCACAGAGCCAGGAGTGAGACTGGGGTGCCAGGCACAAGGAAAAAAGTGCAGCCCGGTAAACATGGAGTCACACCAGCGAGCAAGGACCAAGGACAGAAGTTAGGCACGTCGCCATTTCACCATCTCATGTTGGTAGAGACATGGCCAAAGGAAGCAGCGGGACTCATTGGCCACAGCAACCGGAACAAGAAATGTAGATAGGACTGGCGAGGGATGCAGAGCTCCCTCCAATAGCCTGGGCACGCTATGCCGGACAGCCTCTGGCTGCAATATTGCTCTTCCTGCTGTATGACGTCACCCCAGTCAGGGCACGTTGATCTTCCCAATACAGCTCATGCCAGGACATACTGCCACAGACTGAAAAATTCGATTGTCAGAGATTCCTTTCCTGACACCAACCACATTCTTTCCTACGTATTCGATCCATTTTATTGCTGTTGAGAGCTCCAGCGAGTGACTGTTGAACTGAATGGCTGACTATGCAAAAGCTTTCCTTTAAGGAAGAAAGCTGCCTGAAGAGATGGCTTCCATCTTCTGACTGAACACAGGGGAGATGAACGACACCGCTTTGGCAAGGCTGTAACTTTTTTTTTATTTCCCAGCTACTTGTACAGCCATGCGTGGGTTCTGAGAGCAAGAAGACCCAGGGCTCCAGACTAAGGAAAAGAGCTCATTTGCATAATTTCTGTTTGTTTTTAGTGGGCTGAGAGGGAACATAGTGCTGTGCTTTGCACGGTGCTTCCTGATATTTTAGCTCCACCAACATCCATGGGGCTTTCAGAGGTTTAGTGCATCCAGCTTTGTGCAGAACAAAACTGGGTGCTAATCTCACCCTGAATTGTGAGTATCCAGCAGCTGTTCGGTTCAGGGCTGCTTAATAACATTTTGGTCCAAAACGAGAGTGGCAGCTCTCGCCATCGTTAATTATTGCACCACAAGCTGGCTTGCAGGGCAGCCCCGTCAGGCTCAGGCCGCCTGCTCCTCCCTTGTAGGTCCTTGTCGCAATATAACAACACAGGACATGCAGAGCATTGCTCCCTTAGGTTTCTCTTGCTACCTAAGCGGTGCTATGACCTGAACTGTATGAGACCCATATGTACTGACCTGACTGTCACATGAGCATGACCCTAATCATGAGCACACTTTAAAATCTGCTCTTTCATTCACCTCGCTTTTAAAGCAAAGTCAGAACAACATCAGTTCTGCTGCAGCAGGAATTTTGTGCTAAATTCACTTCTGAAGTTCAACCCACTAACAAAGGGCTCGGTTGCAGCCACACCTTATCCAAGGGCCCTGGTAAAAAGACCAGTCATTATGGAAGGGGTCACATCACATCAGTCCAGCTGAGGCAGAGATCCCAACAGCTCGTTCTCAAACTGTGACTCAAAAACTCCCCAAGCATAAGGCTTTTATACAAAGAGCAGTCCGCCATTTCCTGAAGTGCTACATCTTCAAAGCCTAAACCTGTGGGTAATGGCGACCATTTGAAGCCTGCCCTTGCTGTCTCCATAGTTGTACTGGTGAGAAAACCTATCGCAGACACATTGTAAACATTGCCTCAGCCCCAGTTCTGATGGGAACTGTGTTCCTGCAGAAAAGTGTTACTGAAGAAATGAAGAGAGTCTAAAATTCTTATGGTATTCATAAGGTAAACAGAAAATCTACATGCAAAATAGAAGTGAACATATTACGCATCTATTTTTACTACAGTTTTTAGTACTTGCTATGTTGGTAAACTTTCTAAGTTTTGACAGAAGCTGTAATAAACAGTTAAACAAAATACAGTGTCCTCGGGTATAGCGCTTATAAGCACTTGTCTGCAGTCATTACTTTTGCAAAGGAAATGCATCAGAGAGCACTAAGTGGGTTGATGACACCTTTCTGACAAGCTGTTTGCACATGGAGACCACAGGGCTCATAAGAGCACCTTGATCCCCTTTCCCTTCACCTGTGCAGCAGAAGGCTCCTCTGTGTTCAGTCAGTCCAGACCTACGTTAGATCTCCGCTTTACAGAGCCACACAACCAACTGCAGCATTCCTACTCTGGTTTTACAGCTGCTAACCCAAGTGAAAAGCCAGCCCTGCACCCACATTTGACCCAGACAGCCTCGGGAAGGCTTTGTTCAAAGCTGGCAGACCCTTCTCCAAAGAGCGGACATCGCTCCTCCTGCAGCTGACCACAGCCAGCCTGCTGAACGGCAATGAGTAGACATCAAGAGGAACCCTCCTTTGCCACAGAGGAAGCTGAAGTTTCCACTCAGCAAAATCCTCCCCATCTCCCCGAGGTCTTGGCCTGGAGTGGGCTTCCCTGTTAAGCACTCACACAAGAGCTTCCCATGAACACTGCAGACTTTCTCGCTCCCCAAAGTCTTGGCCTGGAGTGGGCTTCCCTGTTAAGCACTCACACAAGAGCTTCCCATGAACACTGCAGACTTTCTCGCTCCCCAAAGGAGCTCTGCTTGGCCTCCAGCCTGTTACCAAGCCAGGCAGAGGGGCTCTGCCCAGCCTTGGCCGCTAGGAAGCGGGGGCAGCTGAGCTGAGGGGAGCTCCGAGGCAGCTCCTGCAGGGAGGGGGGAGGTGATGCGTGGGTCATGGCAACCCCCGTCCACCGTGCACACTGTGCGCCCAGACCTGGGCTGTGTTCTGCAGACAAGGCTGGAGCAGACAGCCCAGAGAAAGCTGTGGCTCCCACTGAAGGCAGCCCCAGAGAAGGGGTCATAAAGACCCCCACAGCGGCGCGTTGCTTCAGGTTTTCTCCAGGGCAACAGAGTCTCCCAGGAGACAGAGCCAGGGTGTTTCCGCAAAGCACCTTGCTACACACGCGCAGCAATCACACGGCAGTGGCAGGCAGCGGAGCGTGCAGCGATGAGCGTGAACGCATGACTGAACTGCTGCCTGGGAGAGCTGCAGAAAGGGGCTCTCCCCACGCCCTCGCACCCCTCCTAGCAGTTCTAGCAACCCCTGCCTCTCTGTGACTCACAGTTCCATTTTCCTTACCAAGATGATGACCTACTTCCTCACCCTAATCTCACAGAACCAAACAGAGCGCACTTCACTGTCCGTACCAATGCCTGCCATGCCTTCCCTATTTTGAGCACGTTGTCTCTGGACATATGACACCATGGCCACCAAGGCCCGCAAGCTCGGGTCCTGGGCAGTGCGCTGTGTGCACCACCCCAGATCTCTGCACAGATGGCAGCACAATCCCATTCTCCGCCCGAGCCCCCGAAACTGGCCGCCGCAGCGTGCTCCACATTGCTCCAGCTCCCCACAAGCTTTGCAGACCACAAGGTGCCCAGAAGAGGGAACTGTGGGGCTGCAGGCACCAGGTGACAGCTTTGGCAGTAAGTCCCTGCACTAGGTCACCTCTTGCTCTGTGGTCCTGTCCAGGGACTCGAGGCATCCAGGGTGGCCCTGCCTGCCCCTCCACCTACCTGGGAGGACTGTCCTGTCCCACGTCCTTCAAAGGCAGTTCATTGGTCATTGCCCACCTTCTACCACCTGTAAGCAGCGCATCCTGATCACTGCCTGCTGCAGGCAGGGTGTAGCCTTGCACACCGATCTGCACCAAGTGCAGTTGTCGAGCTCCTCCAAGAAACATGCAGCCATTTCAGGAAGGGCAGGAGTTTTTCTTCAGATGGAGTCAGATGACAACTCCATCAAAGATGCAGGAGATGGGACCTGAAGCACTGGAAGCCCCTCTGCCTCACCTATGCCTGCCAGGGGACCTGCAGCTCTCCTGCCAGGCAGAGTAGGTGGGAGCAGATGTGCTCAGGAACAGGCACAGAGGCAGGGACTAGGAGCAGGCAGGAGGTGAGAATGAGGCTGTTTTCCTCATGACTGTTACTTGTTTGTGGTGTCTAAAAAAGGTGATCTGTTGCAAGCCATGAGAGCTAGAGGATGGGCTGGTGCAGCAGATGATGGGAGAGAACATCCATCACAGCCTGGACTTAGCTGGCAAAATCCACAATATGGTAACACACTGCTCCAAGCTGCATGGTTGGGTCTCATTTGCTGCTGGGAAGCCAGCAAGTGAGTGAGGAGGGACAAATCATCCACCTCTCCCAGCCTGGCAGGCGCTAAACACCTGACCCTGCTATGAGAGGGGGTTGCCTGAATTTCAGAGGAAGAAAACTGCACTGAAGCCAACTCTCAGCATACCTTAGGCACAGACCTTTGCTCCTCTCCTGTCAAGCAGAGCCTCCCGCTGACATGAGGTATTTATAGTGAGGCCAGCTGAGTCCCTCTGATCAGCCCCAACCTGCTGCAGGTGATGCTGGCTGAGCTCCCAGGGGCTGCACTAGACTGAGCACTGAAGACAGGCACAGGGTCAGGTTTTCAAATTTGTCTTTTTAATAAAAAGGCACCTATAAAACAGGTCAATACATTACAGGCAGCACAGATACCCAAAAACAAGCCTAAAAATTGTTTCAAATAAAACCCAATAAGATGTCTTCACATATTGTATTTATATATTTATATTTATATATATATATTTATATAATGGTACAAAATGACTGGGAAAGTTTCTCCATGGGATGAGAGAGAACTGGTCAGTCACCATTACCTCAATGTGAAAGCTAATTCCGGGTGTGTGATTATCTGATGTACTGGAAGATGCGATTTCCCAGCGTTCACTTTTTTGGAGCTGGAAAAACATGGCGAAGTCATGGCTAAAACATGGGCAAACCTTTTACTGTGATTAGGTTTAGTCAGTACACAGAACTCAAGCCGAGAAGCCGAGCAATAAACTACAAGACACGAGACTAGACACAGCTCACAGCAGTGGGCAACTGGCTGACGGCGAACCCTGCCCAGGTCTAACGAGGACTGTCTGTTGTTGAGCTTCCTGAGAAGCTCCTGCTATATCGCTGTTCACAGGCGCAGCTGGGAGTGGCACCTGGGGCACAGGGGTGTTAGGCAGTACTATTTCTCTCCGTGGTTCAGCCAGCATGGCAGTAGGGGTAGGGCTGGCTCCGGGGCGGTGCGATATTGTGGAAGAGCAACAAACACTTGCTCCCAAGTCCCCAGCTCTGACTGAGCATCAGAATTTCCCTTTTGTACCCAGGGCTGCTGAGTCAAAAGGCTTTGTTTTGTACTCATTTGTCACCAAAGGACAAGTCTTCCTCCCTTCAAGCATGTAGTGCTGACCTGCCTGGCACTGCCCGGCAATGCGCTGCAGCCTGTGGGCCCCACCTTCCACAGGCACAACATGCTGCAGACCCAGAGAGAGGACTGTGAGCCCCAGGCAACTTCTCAGTCAGGCTGGGCAGAAGGGACAACAGGGAAGGTATGGACACAGGAAGATCTTGACCAGGGTAAAACAACAGTCGTCTAAGGACAAACAGAAAAACTTCCATATAGAAAATATTATGGCTTCAAATTAACTGAGACTAGCTGGTGGGCAATGAGCAAGGTTTGGGGTTGGTATCAGTATAGCAGCCCACACCTCAAAGTGCAGCCAAGAGAAGCCACAACCTTTCAAGGCAAGTCAAGCTTAAGAAAGAGCCACATCTGTTCGAGCCACATCCTCCCACATAAAGTGCACACTCTGAAAGGATGGAGAATCCAACCACCTAACACACCAGATCAAAAGCACACTTCATTAGCATGGAAGATTATTCCTCTGCTCCAACTGCCAAGGCAGGGATGAGCACTTCCTGGGATTGTTCCCGTTTTGCCATCTCGGAAAATGCTGCTCACTCACATTGTACACAACAAAACCACACAAAGCAGGAGACCAGAGCAAAATCTTTCCTTGAATACAGACCTACGCATCCCACTCAAGTACCGCTCGCTACAAAACACCCCAAGGGTTCAAGGTATTCCTAACTGGACTTTGTGGCTTCACCTTCTCACAGATTGGATCGAGATGGACGCTGGGCTGAGATTTCAGTGCCTGCTGGCCTCTCCCAACAGCTTGCAATGTGATAGAAAAACAACACCGTTCACTCGCTATTTGACAATCTTGTTTCCTAAAGCCCTCTCCTCCCTGCAGTACCAAGTAGGAAAAGGTGAGCTCTGTTACAAGAGAGGTAGTATGCTAAGTCTAGATCTGCAGAGATAATCCTCCAACTGGTGTTTCTCTGGCAGTCATGCGCTCCGAATTCACCATTAGATACCTATAGCGTACGGCGGGCTGGAACGCAATCCTCGCGGAGGTCCAGAGACACTGCGGTGTGTGCAGAAGTGCATGTGTGTCATCCCACAGTCCCCTCCATTAACAAACACAGAAAAGACCATCAGTGGCGTGTGCAGGAAGACCTTATGGAGTGGAGGATTGGGAGGGTGGAGAGCATCCAGAAAAGCCAGAGTTTTTCAAAATGGCAGGCTTCTGTCAGCCTAGGAAAGAGGGGCTGCAATGCAACCTCAGCCTTTTCTGTCCAAGGCACAGGACGGCCGTGCTGCTCACACCATACGAAACAACTCTTACGTGGAGATGGAACATCACACCCAAGGGACAGGTCCTCTTCAACGGCTGGACCTCTGTTATGCCGTAGGGCAGGGCTGCTGGTGGTAGCTCAGGGCGAGATGGAGCGAAGACTGCCCATGAAACTCTGCAGGAGGAGGACCAACAAGCATGAGGAAGACCTGGGAGAGCAGAGTTAGAGGGGGCACATTGCAGTGCTGGAGGATGATGGATGGGTAAAGGACTGGTGCAGGAAGGCTGCAAAAGAGCAGGGGTTCCCAGGTTGCCTCTCCCCGAAGCACAGGAATGCACAGCCTCACTCGTCTTGGAGCCCAACTGTCCCTACACACCGCACCACCCTGCCCACAGTGTGAAGGGAAGAGGACGGGCTAGAGATGACTTGGCTGGTCGAGACCTTTGGATCCAGCCTGTGAAGCTCAGATCCTTGCTGCTTTTTCAGCCAAAGGACCAGCATCCTCCCCCGTCGCAGCCATGGCATCCTCACCACGGAACAGTGACAGCTGTATCCCGTGAAAGTGCAGCCTCTGCCCCACCAGACAAGAACTGACTGCTCTGGCAGCATTTCACTGGGGCCGCAGCTCTGATGCCCCCAACGGTCCTCAGCTGTTGGTTGTGTTTGTGTACTCGGCACAGCCTCCACAGGGGCCTAAGATCTGCGTGAAACTATACACCCCACACATGCAAACCGTTCAGATGCATGAACAACACAGGTTTGACACAAAGTCATTCTACAATGGGATCTCTCAATGCCCTGTCCCCCCTGGGGGATCCTCTTGCCTCCCCCCAAGGAGAGTTTTCAATCCTTGTACACTGTTGCCTTCAGCATGTTTTTTCTTTCTGCTTTGTTTTTAAAAACATGTTTTGAGGCTTCTATTAAAACACAGAAATACAGAACAATTAAAAACCAGCACAAGTTTTGCCTTTCCCAGCAACCTATTTACAGCTAATTCCAAAAACCTTCTTGCACATTTTGGTTGTTTAAAAAGAGAAAAGAAAACAAAAACCGGAAAGAAAACAGTAAAAATAAGGGGGGTGGGAGGGTAGGGAAAGAAAAACACCTGACAAAGGAAAACCATAAATGAAAACTTTACAAACTGGCACAGGGTCCAGATGGCCCTGGTCACCACGCAGGGTTCAAGGTAACGGCCCCACTCCCAGCCCCTCCACCCTCCCCTTCCCCAAAAAAGAAAGGAAAAAGAAACCCAATTCACATCAAGTTTACTGCACATCTGTTTTTCTGTGTAGAGGCGAATCCAATATGAAGAGCATCCCACGTGGTGTCCTCTGCTGGCATTGGCCACCAACCCTCCCCCAAAGAAAGGATTAAAAACGTTTGTACAGGCAGCCCCATCCCCTCCCCGCCCCCGAGCACCAGCCAGGGTTAGAAAGGCAGGTTCGCCATGTTCCCAGGCCCGGGGATATAACTCATCTGGCTGTCCAGGGAGACACTCCTCTGCCTCATCTGGTGTGTGACCATGAGGTTCTGCTGAGGTGGGGGCCCCATGAGAGAGCCCTGAGGTGACATCATGTGTCCTGTCTGAGCATACATCTCCCCCGAAACAGACATGCTCCTCTGCTTGGCCTGCATCAGCATGAAATTTTGCTGGGCCATCAGGCTCTGCTGTGGAGACATCATGCCCTGGTGCATGCTGTTGCCAATCATGCCTTGCTGGGGCGGTATGCCTGTCCTTCCCAGCATGGGCACTTGTCCGGGATGGCACATGGGCATGCTGAGTCCCCTCTGCACGCCCTGCTGCCCAGGGAGGCTGGGGGCATTCATACCTGGCCGCACCGGGGGCTGGTCAGCCATCATGTTCTGCAGGTTCATGAGGTGGAGGTTGGAAGGCTGCGATTTGGGCGCTTGGCTGTCACTCTTGGGGAAATACTGCAAGGTGCTGCTTGGCTTCTCTGATGGGATGATCCTGGACAGGTCAAACTCAGGGATACCTGTGGGTGTGGGGCGGATGACCTCGCTGAGCTCAGGGTCATTCAGCACTGATGTCACCCCAGGAAGCACAGGCGGGTAGGGCTCGCCAATCCGAGGTGGGATGTTCTTGCCCATCATGTGCTGCTGAGAGGGCATCTGGCCAGGCTGCTGGGAGGGAAGGTCCTCAGGTGGCAAGGGCATCCCCGGTGGGTAATGCTGCTGCATCCCAGGGCCTCCTCCCCCACCAGGTGCCATGGGCATGCCTCCGGCAGGAGATGGCATGGCATTGTGGGGCTGCTGCATGCGGGGGAACACAAGCTGGTTGGAAGGAATCATCTGTGAGCTGTTGGGCACAGGGCCACACTGCTGGTTCAGTGAATCCTGAGGCCCCGGGGGCAGCATCATGGGGTTCGGGGGAGGCACACCTGCCCCTGGCGCACTTGGGTGCATAGGAATGTTGGAGCCCAGAGGGTTTGGGGAGGACATCATGGAGGCAGGGGGTGGTTCATGGGATAGGGGTTGCTGACCAGGCAGGTTCATTCCCATGGGGCTCTGAGAGGACCCAGGCCCCACAGAGTTCAAGTGCAGTTGATTTGGCTGATTCCCTGTCACGCCTAAGGAGCAGAAAGAGAGAGAAGAGTTAAACTCTGCCCACAGACCTCTCAGGGCTGCAAACCCCACATCCTGGAAGCCTGCTGAGGGCTCCTGCTCAGAAAGCCCTGAGTACGGAGGACGATGCTCAGTAGCCAGCCACAAGATGTGCTCACAAAGCATCAACACCAGGAAAAAGTGCTCAACTCCAGCTCCCCAAGCCCACAAGCAGTGGAGAGCTATCCCAGCTTCGTCCAGACTCACGTCGGACTTGTAGTTCCTTACAGGCCACTGATTTTAGAATCCCATCTGGCTCTGCATGTTGGGACAGCCCCACACCATGATCTCAGCCAAGTGCTCAGCTGCCTGGAAGGTACTGAGGAGTACACTTCAACCACTGCCTGCCTGCAGGGTTAGCCACCAGGCTAGCTCCTACGACTGCGTGACCTCAGGTGGCGAGGAGGGAAAAAAAAGCAAGAGTCAGCGACCTGACACAGGTGCTGTCCAGAAAGCGAGGAGGGTGCTCAGCAGTACACCAGAGCGATCAGCGCCTGCCGAGGGGTTTGGGTTCAGAGGGAGTCAATGCATTTGCATGCCTGAGGTCAACCTAAGTTACTACTGAGCAGTGAAAGAGTCAAAAAGTTGATTTTTTCATTTTGAAAACTGCCAAAAATACTTACCAGTCAGCTATAAACCCCTAAAGCAAGTAGTACAGTGTACTGGAATTCCCCTTCAGGCTGGTCACGAAGTGACGGAAAACAGTCATTTGCCTACCTGTCCTCAGTAGTGCCACCAGCTAGTGGAGCGTATCTGGCTGTCGCCTACTGAAATCAGCATTATGCTATGACATAGCCTTGCCCATGGCAGCACCTGGGGTCCGCTCACAACACCCATCCCTGTTCAGAGCGTCTCTGCCTCGCTGCACAAGAACAGAAGAGCTCCAAGCGGCAAACCTCTGCCTGCAAGTCCTGGACCTGCAATAACTCCAGAAGCCACAAAAATCCAGGGCCAACAAATCTACAGCAGGTAAACGCAGCTCTGAAAACTTCCAGAGCTCATGGAAGAAGGGTGCCTCAAAATGCCAGACTGGGTCACGTCCTTCCAGACAGCACACCTGAGCAAAAAGCTGATGGAAAGGCTGGGTATGGGGCAGAGAAGTGAGCAGACCGCTATGAACAAGGGCGAATTTAAACTATTTGACACAGCAGTCAGCAAGAGAACGTAGTTTCTCATGCCTCCTTCACCTGATGCCTCAGTCCTGCTGGCAGCCACAAGATAGTTAGAGCCCTCACAATCTCAGCCCCAAAAGTATGTACCTGACATGCTTCCAGGTGGGAGCATAGGCCTGTCCGGCAGCAGCTCATCATCAGAGGTGGCAATGGTTTTGATGGCGTTGTGGTAAAGTGGCGTGGAGCTGGGCATGGCGTACTTGGACATCTGGGACATCATCAGAGAGAGGGGATTCTGGGAAGGGGATGGATCTGGAGAGGATGTAAAAGGCATATTGGGGTTCATGGTGCTAGAGGTGTTACTGCCTGGTGCAGAAGAGCTGCTCCGAGGGCCAGAAGGGAGAGAACCTGCAAGCAAGAGAAAGACCAGCTTAGTAGCATCCACAAGCTGTGGCTTGCTCCCGTCAGACAGCAACCCCATCCCCTCCTCCTGATGGCAGTGACCAGAGGAAGCTGCAAAATGCTGAGGTGGTACAGTCCAGCAGCACCCTTCGGACTCTAAGCAGGCTCATGTGGAGACCCTGCTCCAGAATGGTGGTGGACTTCCACTTCAAGCTGCCCCCGATTGCCCAGCACAGACACATATTTGGCTGCCAATGTCACAGAGCTGCTCTGTTCACCCTTCCATCTACCTGAAAAGACCATTTAGACTTCTGGGAAAAACGACTTGCTCCAAGAGACATAAGGGCACACACGAGCATCTTCCCCCTCGTGCAAGAGCACACAGGCTGGAGAGAAAGGCTGTCTATGCACTCACCCAAACCCAGCACACGGACAAGATACTCAGCATACCCTGATCCAGTCCTCCCATGGAAGTAGACGAGTTCATGCTGAGGGTCTGCTTGCTCTGGTTGACTCCTGGGCTGGGCATGGTGGCTTTGGGAGATGGTGCCCAACCAGGGGAAGGAACAGCCATAGAAGGGGACTTCAGGCGGCTTGGTGAGCCAGTTGGAGAGCGGACGTTCAGTGAGGAGCTCATCACCTGCGGGGACTTGAGAGGTCCAGACTGGTTCGAAGGTGGCATGCTGACCATCTGCGAGGGCGTCTGTGGGGACTTAAGGTTGGCAGAAGGGGAGGTGACCAGTGGCGAGTGCACCTGACTGAGTGTGGGAGACTTCAGGTGGCTCATGCTGGGAGAGTTCATCTGGCTGATATTGATGGTGAGGTCAGAGGGCCGGCGACCCAGCCCTCGGGTAGGTGCTGGGTGCATGTTGGCCAGGTTTCCCCCCTGCGTGGAAACAGGATTGGAGGCTGGAGGCAGAGGGATGTGGCTGAGCCTGGTGGTTCCACCAATGCTCCCAGCAGGCATGGTGCCCTGCTCAGAACTGAACATGTCTGAGCTGCTGCCCATCTCCTGGGGTATGTTGGGATAAGGCCCTTGCCCACTGGAGAAGCCTTGCTGGCCTTGATTGGGGAACTGGGAGGGAATCATCATTTTTTGGGGTCCCCCCAACACTGCACTGCCATTGCCGTTCTGAGCCCTTGTCCTCACCAGCTCCTCAGGGCTCATGCCCTGATGGGCCATCATATCGGGGCCCCTCATCTTTTGCGACATCATCATCTGCTGCTGTGGGGTCATCTGGACATTGAGGTTCATGTTCATGTTCATGTTGACATTCATGTTCATGTTGAGGTTGCCAGGGCCCATGGGTGCATCCATGTCCCGAAGGCCTGACTGACTCATAGGGGGGCTCAGCATCCCCCGAGTGCCTGCAAAATCCATTCCCATTGGGGCACTGTTCAGGCTGTCCCCTGTTATCTGCCCAGCAAACATGGATGGATCCATCTGCCTGTGAGCCTGTATCATTCTCTCCATTTCCATGCCCTGACTCATGGAGTTGCCAGACATCCCCATGGGCCTCTGCATTGCCACTGGGCGTTTCTCCATCAGCTGATGACGCAGAATCTCCTCCCTGGCACGGGGATTCATGAACCTTTCAGGGTCTCCTTGCCCTGAGGGGTAGGGCAGGGTGCCTTGCGAAAAGTTCCCAGGGCCTCCCATAGGAGGCATATCATCACTCCATCCCATGCTGGGCCTGACCAGCCTCTGCATGGCGTTCATGGGTCCAAGAGCATCCAGGGGCATGTTCTGCATACCTCCAAAGCCAGAGACTCTCTGCATTTGATTCCCAGGGAACCGTGGTCCTGGGAAGGGCGGCCCTCCCCGCAGCTGCATCGGGTCCTGCACATCTATGGGTCCCCGCAGCTGGCTGCCCATCCCTGGTGGCCACTGCTCTCCAGGCTTGCTGTGGTAGGGTGGTGGGGGCCCACGCATCATCATGCTCCCCATTGACTGTGGGATCATGATCTCCTGCATGGGCCGGCCATGGATGCTGATCTGCTCCTCCTTCCGTCGCTTTTCCTCATAGTACTCTTCCTGCAGCTTCCTCCAGGCCACTTGCTCTGGTGTCAGGCTGTCCTGGTTCAGCCGCTGCATCATCATGTTCATCTGCTGCCCCATGTCAGCGCCTGGGTGATGGGGCACCTCATGTTCCAGGCTGGGCCCACCAAGGCTCTGTGTCTGGGAGATCATGGACTGCAGAGGCTCTTCATACTTCTTCATGCTGGCGGGGGGTGCGGGGGGCTGGGCAGGGGCAACCTGTTGTTGAGGGGCAGTCCCGCCCTCTCCCACATTTTGACTGGACTTCATGAAGGACTCTGCCTCCCCGCTGCGCAGTAGCAGACGCTCAATGTCCCGCAGGGTCTGCAGAGAGCGTTCTCGGTGCTCCAGCTGCTCCTTGGAGAGCCCTTCTGAGTTCATGGGGTTCCTGGGGCCCAGGCCTGCCTGCCCGTTCCCTGGCATCCCTGGGCCTGGGCCCTCCCCGAGGAGGCTGGAGCTGGACGTGGCAGAGTCCCCTTGCCCAGGCTGCATGGTGTTGGCAGATGTGGTGGGTGTATTTGGGTGGTTACTTGCAGGCTGGTTGCTGCTGCTGTTGTTTCCCAAAGAGTTGGGAGTCAGATCTCTCCGGACATCTTCACTTGTCCCTTCCTGGGGCAGGCTGCTGGGTGCAGGTAAAGGAGTTTGACTGATGGACTGAGGTGGCGGGGGAGGCTGCGGCGGAGGAGGCTGCGGCTGACTCGCTTGAGGTGCTGGTGGCTGGGACTGTGGAGTGTTGGCAGCAGGAGGGTTAATCGGAAGTGGCTCAGCAACCCCTGGCACTTTAGGAGCTTGTGCCTAGCAGAGAAAATGGAAATAAATCTAAGTGCAAAAAAACCCTGGGTAGGTATTCTTCCCTGCAACCAGCAGGAGACCTCTCCGTCCCAAAAACATGCCCCGTGACAGTTCACCTTCATTCCTTGTGGGGAAGATGCAAGCCCTGTTACACAACCTGGAAATGCACAGACAGGTACTCTGCCCACATGCCACACCCCATCCCCAACTTTTCACAGTTGACAGCCGCCAGGATACGCTCCAAAGTAGTTCCTTGGCAAAGCAGCTTCTCACCCCACTGCAAGGACATTCTGACAACCCCCTCCTCCTTAGCTGAGCCAGGAGCTGTGGGAGAACAGCCATGTTGGAAGGGGAAGGGTCAACAGCCAACAACACATGCTGACGGGAGTATCTGGTTCACAGCCGATATACCTGGTCTAGCTTTGCCCGCGGGACATTCTGCTGATGGTAGGCCAGAATGGAGTCAGCTCGGCCCTGCAGGACAGCTTCTGCAGCTCTGGGGAGAGAGCACAAACCACTTGGTAACAGATACTGTGCCCCATCCCACCCATACCAGGCCCCAGGTGCCACCCCTGCTCTTCAGTCCTGCAGAAAAGGAGGAATGTCTGGAGGACACCAAGAAGAGGGGGGATATTCTCAGAGCCCTCCCACCTATGCTGCACTGGCTTCAGTGAAGTTCTTCAGATGACGATCGCTCACCTTGGAATTTCCCTCTTCCCTTGCCCTGTGATGAGCACTGAGCGCTGCCTTATGCCTGCTGCCCTAAAAGTTGGCTGTCATGGAGATCCTCTGGGATGGATCACACAGAACTTGTGGTACAACAGACCTGTGAAACTGAAGCCTTAGTAGGTCTCCACAGCTGAGACAATTCAGGGCAGAAGGGAGGAACTGGTCAGAGAACACCAGGTGTTACACGCCACTCCCTGTGACACTCAGCCCCTTAGACACTTCCAAATCAGACCAGCAGTCCATACTGCCTTGGGTGAATCATTTATTTAGATGCTGACTGGACGTACTCCATGATGCGTGTTGCAGAATGCAGTGCTGGGCAGTGCAGGGAGGAAACACTTAAGGCAGAGTTTGCCCACCAGCAGTAGTTGCCAGCAAACTTCCTGAACCTCAGGGGAGATCCACTCTGTGCAGCCAAAGAGACACCTGCCTACCCGGAGCTCTCGCGCTCAAATGCAGCATGCAGCTGGCAGGTGTGACAGGCCAGCCCTGTACCAGCAGAGGACAGACGGGGTTTACTGCTTACGTGTTTGCAAGGTGCGTGGTAAAGACGTAAACGAACTGCGCAGGCTGCTTTCCTGTCCCACCACCTCCGCCTCCTGCAGCATCTGACCGTATGCCAGGGGCAGCACCATGAGGCACACTGGAAGAGCTGGTCTCATTCAGGTTCGGCAGCGGGTTGGACCCTGGGCCAAGCTGTGGGGCCGTGGACATCGCAGGATCTGCTACATTACAATCTGCAGGAGCACAGGGACGAGCTGCTGAGTCGAGGGCGGCAGAAGAACCCAAGCGGCAGCCACTGCCCACACCCGGGGCAGAAGCAGACAGCAGGGAGGGCCGCAGGGGCCGGGCAGAGCGCTGCGGGGTGGCGGGGCTGGGCAGGGCCCCAGGGCAGAGCAAGCGCAGCTCTCGCCCGGGACACCGGCAGGTGGCAGCACGCACCAGGCCGGTCCCCGCTGCCCCGGGCCCGCAGCCTCCCCGTCCCCCGCGAGCACCGGTCCAGGGTCTCCCACTGCCCTTGCCCACGAGATGGGCAGCTGGGAGCGAGGCAAGAGGGGACACTGTCCACTGGAGTGGCGACTATTAATCGTCAGCCGTTGTTACATAATACTTGTAATTAATATCAATAAGCATCGCGATTACCGGGAGCATGCGATGCCTTCCTCCTGCCGAGCTCCTCACACGCACCCACACTACCCACATCCCCCAGGGCAGACGGGGCTGCTCTCCTGCCCTCCTCCCAGCAGCCTCTTCCCATGGACCTCCCAGCAGTCCTGCTGAACACCAGCGCCAGCAGCAATGAAAGAGGCATCACAGGAAACCCCGTGTGGGGACACAGGCGCTGCCAGCCTTTCTCCCTGGACAGCCCCACCTTGACCTGCTGTAATCAAGCAGATGTTGGAGCAAGCTGTAACAGGAAGGCAGCACTATTTCTTCCCACAAGGGCTGTGGACGGTGCAGAGAAGCACAAGGGAACATCCATGAGAGGATGGCTAGGGTGTACTGGCAGGTACAAAGCCACCCACTACTTGGTTTTGTACATTTCCATGTTCTCCATCAGCTGTGGCCCTTGGGCCTCACAGGACCTTGCCCTGTCCTCTCAAATGCTCTCCCTGTTGCAATTAGAAAGTAAACTGAATTCTAGGTAATACAAAAAAAAAAAACCCAAAGAGTTTTGATGCTTTTGGAAAACAGGAGAGACCTACAGTCTGTTGCCCCAAGAGGCACCCACCCTGTCCAGCTCAGCCTTGCCTGCACGACTGCCAGGACCCAGAGAGCCTTCTTTAGACTCAGCTGCCTTTAAAGCAGAGCTGCAGAGAGTGGGCAGATTGTCTGGCATGGACTTAGCCACTACAACTAAGCTGGGCAAAAACACACCTCATGGTCTGGCTGCCACTTATGACCAGGGTAGGCGTGCTTTCAGGCATGCTTTCAAGATGGCAATTCTGCTGCTAATGTGGCCAGAGAAATGTACGGCAGGGACATTCAATCTCAAAACCTTCTCCTCCAGCATCTCAGCAGCATCTCCACAAAATAGATTCCATGCCTCACTGGCGTGGCTGCAAATATTCTCCCAGCACAACTGCCAACTGCAGTGGCCCACCATGCCATACACCTGGCTAAGTCAGCACAGAGAGTCAAAGCTAGAGGTGCCAATGCCATCTGCTGTGCTGCGCTATAGGAAGGACCTGGCTTGAATCAAGCTTCTGAGCTGGTAAGGAGGTAGACACTCACTGTGTGCACTGCTGATGGGCTTGTCGTCTTCCTCGCTGTCCGGTCCAGAGCACCATTCATCCCCACTGTATGGCTGCTTCCTTTCCAGCACACACCGTCGCTTGCTACGGGGGGCAACCTCACCTGCAAAAGGACAGAGCTATCAGAATTGCTGAGGAGACCTGCCAGGGGTTGGGAAGGCTGAAGCCCTGTCCAGCTGCATGCTGCTCACTGGCACTGCCAACTCAGCCAGGATGTACTGGGTGAGAAGCTTTACACTGACATCTGCCCACCTCCCCTGGTAAAGATCCTGAAGAATCTGCTCAGTCAGCGCTCCTTGTCTTTGCAGTCAGAGCTGATGAGACTCCCCTGTGAGAGACAGCAGTTCAGAATGAGATGTATTTCTTACTATCTGAAAGGAGTCTGCAAACACAGGACATCTCCAACCACTGTTCCAAACCAGAGAGCTTGGGCATTAACCCTAAACATCAGGGGTCTGCGATTTAGCAATTAAAACCTGAAAATGGACTGGGAGGGCACTACACATCCTCTATAGAAACAAGAGGCAGATTCTGCCCTTCCCAGACATCAGGCAGGCAGGGGCCTTTATGCCCTCTGTAAGCTTGGACGCTTCCCTCCATTTCTCAGATGGGGCCCATGCAGCTCAGAGAAGAGGAGTCTTGCATAAAGGCACCCAGGGAAAGGAATCAGACACAGGACGGATAATAACTCTAACATAACACAATCTGTCCTCCCTTTTTTACATCTAGTGGTTTCCAGGCCATATTCACATGACCTATCAGTGTACTGCAGCAAGAACATAGTTGCTTCAGCACTCATAATCAAGCTATTTTAATAACTTTCCTGTGGAACTCTGGCCTGCAAGAGAATACTGGGATAAAGCTACAAATGCTTGTGACTGGTAGCATATACTAACCCCACAAGGCAGTGGGGAGAAAGCTTTCCTGAAGGCAGGAGGTCTCTTCAGGTATATTCTACCCATTCTTCCAAGGCACAGCTCTGGCCTAAGCCAGTCAGGCAACACAGCTTTGTCTGTGAAACCAAATACATAGGGGCACGAGCCAGAAGAGTGACTCTGCATTTGGGGACCAGGTGTGAGTCCTGGGCACCACTGGGATTTCTCCTCTGACACCCCCCCCCCCAAAGTGCCCCATGCAGCTCTTGAGCACAGAGCTCAGCGGAATGCAAAACGCTACAGGCAAGGCTGGTGAGGGCAGGGAAGCCAAAGGGTTCTGAAGTACAGACTCAGCCCTTTTCCAGAAGCTACGTACTGTAACACAAGAGTCATCCATTGCTGACAAAACCACAGAACTGTTCAGACAGCGACCCTCGCAGCACCTCCTTGCTAACCACAACAGATTCATTGGGCAGCTGCAAGAACACCACAAAGGCAGGTCTTTGCCATCACCAAGGAGACAGAAAACAACTCAGTTTGGTTCAAAATCTGCACATTGCAAAGCAAGGGTGTTCAGTGCAATTTCAGTAAACATGCTCTTGCTTAGCTGGCCCATGAAAACCAGAGTGCCAGATTCTCTGTGTAACAGCTCAGTAAATGTAAAGACAGCATTCAGTCACTCTGGTCTCAAAACGCAGATGCAACGAGCGGTGACGCAAAGATACACATGCAGCCGGGACAAGCCTGGACAGAAGCACAGAAACCCAAGATGCACACAGCTGCTCCCATCCCAGGTCCTGCCACGGTGCTTGGAGCAACTGCAAGGAGGACGTGCTGAGGCAAGGTTTAGGAGAGTGTTACCTTTTGATTCTGTGTCCTGTGAAGGGGTGCTGGCTTCTCGCTGTTCTCCAGAGTCCACTGAGATGCTTCGTTCCCGTTTCACCTTGCTCTTCAAGGAGCTGAAGTTTGGAACAGTGCTTTGGCTGTTTTTCAGTCCAGAGTTGGCAGGGGAGATCTGAGTGGCCTTGCTGCCATGGCTGCCTGCCCCAACACCCTTAGAGCCCAGGTTGCAGGTGGGTGCTTGGCTCACATTGTGGTGCTGGGCTGGGGCACCGCTGCTGCCTGCCTTGCCATGGCTGGGCAGTTTGTTGTCAGGGTGCATTGGATTGGCTAAAGCTTCCCACAGCGCCAGTGGAGGGAGCTCCTGGGCCCTTCGGTCAGAAACCTGCAAGAGAAGAGGGCAGCGAGTGAGCACAGTGCCCCTTGCATGGGCACAGCTTCGGGCACTGTCCAGGTTTGGGGCCATTGGGCTGCTGCTGGGTTGCAGGGTCAGACAGAACGTGCAGCAAGGCACGACCCAGAGCTGCTCGCACTGGTCCTTTTGAGCAACGGTTTCTGCTTTGCAGTTAGCTGCATGCAGAAAAATGGACAACTCCCTCCACGCATGGCAGGCTTGCCAGCACTCTGAGGCACGGGCATGGACACAAGAGACCTTCTTTCTGAGGCTATGATGAGAATGGGGTGCTCCGTGTCAGCCTGGCCCTTTCATGAGCGCAAGGATCCTTAGAGCTATTTTGCAGGTGTTCCCAGAGCTCAGATACTTTTGTGTCCCTGAACAGAAATCTGGTGTCTTACTGATTTCTTGGACCTCTTCTGCAGCTAAATAAGTTTCCTCTGCTCTGTAAATTACACAGGAGACAACTGAGCATACAGAAAACAGTCTTGATGCCTATAAAGAGAAAGCTGGGATGGGACAGGGGAGGACTAAGGTTGAGGCAGCTGAGGAAGCGGCAGCAGTGGGTTGCAAGGCGAGGGCAGAGCTGGGAAGCGCAATCACTCCTCAGCTAAGCAGTATCCTTGTCTTTCCCAGGGGCCCAGGGGATTGCTCCGGCTCCTGCTCTAAGGCCCTGGGGTGAGGGAGCATCCACTCCAGCAGCATTTTCCAGCCCAGTAGGATGATGCAACATGCCACAGGCCTGCTGGGATGGAAGGGTGAGGCTCTCCTGCTCCAGACCCAGCCCAGCTTTCTGACTAGCCCCCCAGGCTGAGGCAGACTGTTCTGGGGAAGATACGGTTGGGGCAAAGTGCGCAGGCTTCTAGGCTGCAAGACGTGCGTGCAGCTGAGCAACACTGCAGCAGCCCTCCTTGCAGGATCTATTTGCCTTGTCAGAGTCTCTTAAACTCACGCTGCAATTCTTCCCCCTCGGAGCTCTGCATGGGTGTTAGAGATGATTGGGATGCAGCTCCACAGTACCTGAGCCCATTACATGTTCTGGAAAGCTGCTACCAACCCACACTTCAACAGACAACCCTGGTAACTGCAGGGTGCATCTCATGGCCTACAAATATGTCCTTCTTGCAGCAAGTAGCATTCTTCAACATGGCACAATGTGGGACATCAGCAGCCTCACTTTGGGGGCCACAGGAGCAGGCAGAGGACATCCCTGACCTTCAGACATGGCTCTTACACACCAACTCTTCCTAGCCTGAGCTGCATTCACTGCTAAGCCCTCGGAGACAGTCCCAGCACAGAAAGATGCACACCCCCATCAGAACTACTCCTGGATTTCTTCCTCTAGAGCACATAACTCTGCCTGCATCAGGGCCCCACATTTCTCTGCTACAGCCTCCTCACTGCCCCAACCAGTGACCCCAGAGCTACAGACACGCCCAGCGTCTGTCAGTCTTCACTGCTTCTCAGGGAGCAGGGGGGAAGGAGAGCAAGGCACACGTGTTCATGGAAGTTGAGGTATTACTCTGTTTGCTTACGCCTGCTGTGCGCTTTGCATGACACCCCCACGAGGCTCTCAAGAACCTTTCCTTGTGCACAGGCAGAGAAATTTCCCAGCACACGGAGGTTAATGGGCCTGTGGTCTGCTCCTCCCATCTGGACCACGCAGGCCAGATGCTGTGCACAGATTTCTTCTGCCACCCAGGGACAGGAAGCGCCAGCTCCAGACAAAACCCCACATCTCTAAATAGCGCCGCAAGAGCTCAGCAGCACTACATACACAGCTCCCAGCTTGCTGTAGGCAGGCTTGAAGATGTACCATCAGCCAAAGCCAAGCGCCCGCTCTGCTGGGGCAAAACACTGCACCCAGAACACCATGCAAGCAAAAGTGCAAAGCACTCTTGGCAGACCCGTGATCCCTGAAAGACGGTGAGCACCACGAGGTGCAGGCTGCACTTGCTAGCCCCTGACAGCAAGTATACCCTGCCTTGCAAAAGGGACATCTAGGCATCTGCCTCCCTGCAAGGGGAGGCTGGGGCAGCTTCTGGCCGGCCGCGGCACCCAACCGAGAGCAGCCTGTACAAACAGGGCTATCGCCCAACCCGCCCAGACATTCCTCGTTAGTGGGCCTGCTCGTGCACAGCTTGGCCTATCACCACTCTCTAACCAGCGATCTGTTTGTTAGTTGCTCCCTCCTCCGCCTCTTCCCCACGCACCTCGACGAGGGCTCTGCTCTAGCCTGGAGGAAGATGGTGAGACACAGTGATGATTAATTTTCACAGCACATAAGGGAGTTGCTAGCCCTTTAAGTGTCAGCCAGTCTCGCTCACTCGCTCTTGTTCTCCAGGGACCTATTAATAGCAGCTGGAAAGATCACATCACTCTCTGGATATTTATACCCCTCATTCCACACCAGGAGAGATTTATGTCAGAGCTGCCGTCCCAGTGCCTGCCCAATTGCTCTGTCAAACCGCTCGCAGGGGGAGGGGAGCAAAGCGGGGAAGGAGACACCGAGAGGGCAAGCGGGGAGGAGGAGAAGGTCCATATGGCACAAGCTGCAGCGCTAAGCACACACGCTGCCTGCAGCCGCTGGCTGGCCAGCCACAGGGAGCCTTCAGCCCTTCTGGAAGAGGCTGCTGCCAGACAGCATTCCAGAAAGCAAGCCCTGCAGCAGCTCTCGCTGCTGGTGGCCCACAGCCCCAGCCTGCTGCTGCACTGCAATCTTTGCAACACGTTGCACCGTGGTCCCGACGGTCACAAAATGACTGACACCAGGGTGCAGCCCAAGGAGATGCTACCACTACCATCTGTATCAACAACAGACTGGGAGATGTAGGCCTGCCTGTGGCACATCTGCACGGATGTGGTATTGCATTCAAAATAGATCCCAAAGGGCTTCACCGAGCATGTGAATGCTTGGCAGCATTGCAGACAACCCTGTACAGCATAGCACGGGCATGGGAATACCCTGGAGAGGGAAAAAGAAAACCAGGCCGTGCTAAGACCACACCTGCAGAGTCCAGAGACTAATGCTCCAGCTGCACGCACCCCCTGTCCCTCTAGTCCTCAGGTCAGGTTGCAAGGAACACACTCATGGATCCCAAAGGACCTGGCAGCTGCCACAACAAAACCTTGAGATGCTGCCTGCTGCATGGATGAGCCTTACTGTCTGTCAGGTCACTCCAGAATGTTACATTTTGGGGGCATGTCTCTTCTTCCTTCATTTTGGGAGCTGGCTGGTGCTCCAGGAAGGACATCCAATGCCTTGCCTCAGCCAGTCACAGGGCAGAAAGCCACCCTGGGCTGATGGGTGGCCTGGGCTCAACCTGTCTCAGCCCTCCTCTTCCAGTCTTCTCTGACACCAACCTCATTCCTCTCACGATTCCAAATGGGAGAAATATCAGAAGCAGCTGCCTGCAGATTCTGCTCTGCTTTCGGGAATAGCAACGGTTGGATCTTGTTGCAGATGCGTAGTGGGGATCCACCCCGGCCTCCCATATGTCTGGTTGCAGCATGCCAATGGGCATCTTGATTGCTGTAAGCTCCTTGCACACGCCCCTAGATTCAAACTGGATTCCAGCAGGCATGCCACACATCTGGGCCACAGAAGACAATTAATTAGAAAGTAGATACACTGACATGGGGAGATAAATGATCCGAAACATCTTGAAAAGAACACACCAAAAAGGAGACTACAAAGAAACCTGTCTCCCTCTGCAATTTAGCAAGACGCCCACTCCAGCCCAGTAGTTTTAAAGACAATAGCAAACTTAATTCCCAGTGGTCAAAGCAAGGAGCCAAGACTCCCATCTTCTACTGCTGGCTGTCACAAATTCCATGAGTGACCCTGAGCAAGATGTACTGTTTCTGGGTGCCCCGATTCCCTTGTCATTAAACAGGGGGACAACCCAGCCTACCTCATGTGTGGAGGGCAGCCTACAAGGCACAATAAATACCTCTGTTGAATGCAGCGCTCCATCTAAACGCAGAGAGTGTTTGCGTCTGGTACATCTGAAAAGCCACAGCTTTAAACCAAAGACCGGGACCTTAGCAGACAAGAAACCTCAAAGCAAAACAACAAGAACTGCTTTCAGTAAGCATCCTCCAGTAGGGTCTGAACAGCAGCAGAGGGGGAGGAGGAATCTCCAGGAGAGGAGAGACTGGGCTGACATATTCCCAATCCCGGAATTGCTAGTTGCTAGTTCAAGAAACCTGAAACCCCACTTTGTTCCCAGAGGACTTTCTGGTGAATCATGCTCCTGCTCATTCCGAAGGATAACACAGATTCCCAATGTTGCCACAAGAATGCAGAGCCTGTGCCTGGCTCCCGATGGGACAGGAAAGCCTCCCAGCCATCAGCCTGCCTGCCCCACAGCTTCCACATCTCAGTGCTGGCTGACATGGCTGCCGTGCTTTCCCTATCGGTAGAAAGGACAAAAGAAGAAGCTGGGAAACAAGAGTCGTGATGATTCAAAAAAAGAAGGAGTTTTGCTGTACCTCCCTCCCATCGGATGCTGGGGAAAGCTCTTGCAAAACCCAGACAAATGCTGACTTGAGCATACACAGCAAGGACCAGAACCCTGGCCTCCCGAGTCGTACTGACATGCCCTGCAGCTTGCAAACACCCAACGTACATACAGGTCCCCACAGAGTGATGCAACGAGAAGAAAGTCGTTCAGCCCCTCTCTGCCAGCCAGTCCAGGAAGTAACAAGACCAGGTTTCCACTGCAAACATCCTCTAAGCACATCACCTATGCTGATAAGTACCTACCCACTCATTACAAGTGGCAATCCTGGGACAAGCCCGATCCAAAACATCCCCTGGACACCACCACAAACTCAAGCGAAACACCATGGCTTTGGAAATGAGAGATCCTATGCAAGCTCAAAGGCTTCTTGAAGAAAACCATTAGACAGAGAGCAGCAAAACAAGACATCCCAAAGACCCCACCACTCCCTCCTGAAATACCTGTCACCCCAAGTCTGGTTGAGATCACACGCACACTTCCTAACACCACTCCTAGATTACCAGTTTCTTCCAGGGTTAACAGCAGAAGGGGTTGGCACACCTCCAAAGAAGTACCATACTATTTCATTAAAGTCACAGTATTTCACAGATGCAAAGCCTACAACAAACTTTACAGAAGCAAGATTTCTTAAGTCCAAGACTCTTGGATCATTTCCAATTTAAGAAAAAAGACAAGAATCAGAAACTTGACCTTTTCCATGCAAAAATGGTTGTTCCAAAACAATCCTTTTTGCAAGACCATTCAATGGCTTTTGAGTCTGTTCCAGTGAGAAACAAAACCCTCAAAACCAGTAGCAAAACAGCACTGCTGTGACCCAGCCAGCTCCAGCCAAGAGTCAGCGATAGGCTCTAACAGCCAGGCAAGCCCTAGAACCCACCCAAGCCTGACAGGCACAGCTCTGAGACAGCATGCTCTTTAGCGATCAATGACTGCGGGAACATCTCCCCAGCCCCAGTATGGAAGCATTCGCCTGAGCATGTTTATTACTAGTGAGAACAGACTGAACCCAGGCTGCTGCTGCTAAGGGTGTTCTCACTTGAGCCTTGATTTGGCCAGTCAGGCTTGGAGACATCAGGAGGCAGGGACTTCCATGGCAACACTTTGCTGACAGTTGTCATCTGTTTTGAATGTGCCATGAAAAAGTCTTCCTCTTACACTGTCATACTGATAGCACAGAGAAGCGCGCTTTCTCTCCTAATTGTTTCTTGGATCCTTCTTATGCCCCTTTAAATGGCAGAAAAGGTGGCACCCTCACAAGCTGTATGGGAGTGATCTAAAAGACCTGCAGAGAGAATCTGAAGCTCTGCTGAATTCCAGCAGTTCTCAGAGTCATTACGGCAGGCCCTGCTGATCTCTTGCCATTTGGAACGATGTATTCCAGGGAGCTGCTTGCCCACGAGTCTCAAACACCTTTAACAGGACAAAACCTCAGATTCCTGCTGCCTTCCACCTAGGGACAGACATCTCCATGTAACATGGGTGGAAACTGAGGCTTGGAGAGAACGAGGTAAAACGGGAATGCTGTTTCCTTTCTGTACCACGCCCTACTACCTTTCTCCTGTCACAGCTTCAATCCATCAGTCTTAGAAGAGCTTTTCTTAGCATTTACTTGACCCCAGAGTTTCTCCCACTCTTCTGATGCTGACTGCACCCCCAGGAAGAGTCTGGCTTCCTGTCCTGTGCTCACGGAGTCTCCAGGTCTATCAACAAATTTGCAGACCCTTCCAGTTTCCAACTGGCATGTTCCCTGCAGAAATCCATCACGGACCAGACATTACTCAACAGTCAGAGACAGCTCTGTTGGGATGAAAATGAGGAATTATTTCATACACCAGCTTGTGTGACCTGCTGTGAACATCTCAATGAGAGACCTGCAGGGAACTTGGGGTGCTCTCTACAACTACCTGAAAGGAGGTTATAGAGAGGCAAATATTGATCAGTTGTGACTTGTGAGAAGAGGAAATGGCATCAAGTTGCACCAGAGGCAGTTTAGGTTGGACACGAGGAAAATCTTTTCTACTGAAAGGGTTATCAAAGACTGGAACATGCTGACGAGGGAAGTGGTTGAATCATCATCCCTGGATGTATCTAAAATTCTTCTAGATATGGTGCTTAAGGATATGGTGTAGTAGTGGCCTTGGTAGAGTTAGATACCGATTGGACTTGATGATTTTAAACGTCTTTTCCAACCACAGCAATTCTGTAATTCTGTGCCCCAAGTGCGGGGTAGCACAGCCACCTGCTTGTTGCAGCTCAGCAGGCTGTGGTGCTGTAACAGCATCTAGTAGGTCAGGGAGCAAAGCCAGAAATCTCTTGCATAGGTACTGCTGCTGCTCAGGGAGCTCTGACTTCCCTCTCCAAGGCAGGATCTCTTCCTGCAGCATGTGAAATCTGGCTGCTGTGACAACTGGACAACCATGCGTCGTAGCCTTTGGGAAACGCCTCAAGGATCTTAGCTTGTAGATGCCAGTGGCATGGTTCAGGCAGGTAGCACCACTGGGATACACTGAAGTTTTTGGCAGACACCTTGCACCCAATTTGCTCAGCCACTCACCACCTGCTGTCCCATCATATGCACCTCAGAGCAGGAGACCATTGCAGACCATGACAGTGTGGCTGCGCTGCGGGGCACAAAGACAAGCCCACCTATATGTGAATAGGGTGGTTTCCCTGTGAAGACCTTCCTGGCAAATGACACTGCAGACTGCAATGCAAAGCCACAGATCTCCCTGTGCAGTTGCTGCGAGGGTTTAAAACACCTCCTTGGGCAATTCACACTGTGTTTGTGCAGTGGGGTTACCGGGATTGGGTGAGTAATGCTAAAAGGCCTACCTGGTGAGCTGTGACTAACGCTGTCCTCTGCTACATCAGCTCTCCTCAGCAGCAGGGCTCAGAGCTGGGACCTTGAAAACTCAGCTTTCCTACAAGAATCACAAGGGAGCCAAGTCTTGCCTAGAGTCACATGTGTTGGGTAAATGCCTGAAGCCTGTGAGGATGGTCATTGAGCTGTGTCCAGAGTTCTGTAGCTGCTTTAGGATCCTTTGACAAGAAGCCCATGAGATGCCAGCAGTGTGCAAGATTGAAACCCAGCCATGCCAGAGCTTCACAAGGAGCTCCAGAGCTTTAACACAGTAGTTCCTGCTTTTCTTTTTAGCGGAAAGTCTTTCTTCATGGCTCCATGATGGACTAGCCATCTTCAACAAGGACATCACACTCGGTCCCTTCCCTGTTGTCTGTCCCCGAGCCAGACACACAAGGGTTCTCAAGCACCATGGAGTCTGCACCCACTGCTCGTCCAGCTTCATACTGTCTGTCTGGAAGAAGCAGAAGATTTTTCCCTGGGTGTCGCACCCAGGGCATCCTCAGGCCTGAGGTGGACACTGTGGGATGAAGCCACTAGGTGTCAGCGTCACCCAGGGCACCTGCAGCCTCGCCAGGGCTGAGCACGGGCCAAATCACCGCACCTCCTGGGCTGGCACAGGGGCTTTGCACCCAGACCACCGGCTTCCTCTGCACCCCAGCCCTCACATTGTGGGGCGTGATGGAGGGCCACACACCACACCACTGCAGCAGATGCTTAATCCACTTCCTCAGATAAAGGCAGCACAGAGATACCTGTTGCATGCTGCAAGTGAGGGCTAGACATCCTATACCACCTTGTTGGAAATCTCCCCTAAAACAACAGCTCTCCCCTTGAGCCTAGCAATGCAAGCTCAGGCCACTTTCCAGCCTGAAGAAGAGCACAATCTTTGCAGACAGTGCCACAGCAGAAAACCCTCGTGTCAGGGACACCCCTGCCACCTCTCAGTGCCACGTACCCCAGCTGCACTGCGCAGTATGACTAGTGGTGCAACATGGAGGTTCGCCTTTGAGGAGGCTCACAGCAGAGGAAAGAAGACATTTTAAGCCTCATTCAGAAAGCTTGGTCCAACAGCCCTGCTTTGACGTGACTACAGACGTTTTTCAGATCACCTGCACAAAAAGCAGAGGCTGAAGCACCTGTGGGCCAGCAAACCGCCCTGACTGCAGAACCGTGTCTGCGCATGTGGGCATACGTACATACCCCAGCTCACGTGGGGAGGGGGACTCAAGAGAGAAATGCAGGGAAGGGATGAGAAAGCAAGGCTGTCTGCCCCAGCACCTTGCCCCTCCGCTGCCCTCTACCAGCCCAGACCGCAGAACAGATGTAGAGTTGCCCAGCACTCCTCCAGGATTAGAAATACCAGGCCCAGCACACAGTGGAGCCTGGGCTCTATATTTAAACTCTGGCTGAGGTCACTTCCTTTTCCCAGCAGCTCCCTCCAGCCCCCACCCATCGCCTCGTATTTGCATGCCATCATGACTAAGGCACATCGGGGGATAAGGTCAGAGTGGAAGCAGCCGTGCATCTGCCTCGCAGGAAATTCCACCCTGGGAAACCCTTCACCTTCCCCAGCATGGATTGGATCGGCACGGGCAGCAGAAGTGCTACTGCTGAGCAGTGGCAGCTGCCTGCTGGGGCGCCAGCACTGGGCTGGAAAGGGAGGAAGAGACCTCGAGGAGAAGGGAGCCAATGCTTCCCACCTGGCTTTAGAATCAGTCTGTGCTTGCACCGATCTGGAGCAGTTTCCCCACTGTGCCCCCTGAAAGGGCAACTGCTCCACCTCCTCAACATGCTTCCCCTCCCAGAAGCCTCCTCCACACCTCAGGCAGAAATTCCCCAGCTTCTCCCACTCAGGGGGTGCAAAGAGTCACAGCCTTCCCCACAACCTCGGCCCCCAGATGCACAGGCTACTTTGCCCTTATGCAAACACCCGTGTAGCTCACCAAGCAACTCCAGAGACACCGTGATCTAACTGTGACCTGGGCCTCCAACCACCCCACAAGACATAGGCAGGAAGAGACAGAAATCACCCCATCTCTCCAACTTCAGCCCTCAGGAGGGGCAGCAAGACCCCCTTTTACCAGCACAGACAGAGAGAAGGGACTGAATAGCAGCCTGTGCTGGGGGCTACCACCCCCACACAGAGAGCCTCCATTCTCCACCAAGAGAGGTCTCATCAGCTTACAACATGCCAAGTGGGCAAGTGCTTCTGACACTCCTCCAGCACTCCTGCCTGAGACTCAGGAGGCTTTGAGGTTTGCAGTGGTCTCCACAGCCAGAGCCCAGGTGCCAGACTCAGACAGACCAAGCTCTGCAGAAATTCTGTTTGCACTTGATACGGTACCTGGTGCCATCACACGCACCCAGCTCAGCCTTTGGTCCTTCGCACTCAATTCAGTTGTGCCATTATTTAAAAACCAGAACATATCAAAAAGAAAAGCTATTCTATCAACAAAGACTGGGGTACAAAGGAGTGGGGAAGTATGCAAAGGATGCCTAGTGGGAGAGGAGGAATCAACAGGTCTTTTGGAAGCAGAGTAGCTGTTTAGGTTATGATATAAGCAAATCAGCTGTGGGGTTTGCAGCAAAACTAACTGCTGATGCTCACATGGCATCTATTAGGTTTCAAAATTCTCGGCCATCTGGATTATGAAGCCTATTCGAAAGTCTCTGAGCTAGCACAAGACATGCCAGGATCGACATCTTAGAAGACCAACAGCCAGAAAGTTTCCCATATGCAGTCTTGGCATGCCAGCCAAATGCCTCTTCCTCTCCCCCATCCCACAGATTCTGGAGAGTGCAGGGGTGCTGAGGCAGTCCTGTAATCCCTGGAGTCAGCTGACAGGGAGGCAAGTGTGTCAGAAAGCTGCGGGGAAGCATCACTGCTACCAAAAGACAGGCAGATCCGGCCAGCAGAGAGGGAAATGAGTGTCCAGCTTCTTTGGCCGGCGACACGATACCCGTTGTCCTCTTAGGTCTGGCTGCAAGCCTGCACCCTGACAGCATGAGCGCACCAGTGAGACAAGCCCATGCCCTCCAAGGCTGCGCCTCTGCAACAACAGGAACCAGAAGCCACAGCAGACCAGGAGCAGCTCACTGGCCTGTGATCACGTTACAGGACAGGAAGAAAGAAGGCACTTTGATCAGGCTGGAATCACTTTAAAGATCTTCCACACCAATACCCCAGCCACTGGAATTAGCACCCCAACACCCCAAACGTCCCATTCCTGAAGGCACATCCTGTTCCAGCACACTCATAAGGACCAGAGCAGCAGAGCTGCTGGCGGCTGGGCTGGGGTTGGACACAGGCTGCTCCCAATGCAAGGTCAGAGCAGCAAGCAGCCTGGAAGAAAGCAGAAGGCCTCCCTATGCCTTGTCAGAGGAAATCAAGGCTCAGTGGGGCCCTGCCTTTCTGTGTACGTCTTCACCACAGGCGTGTGCTTAGCTGTCCTCAAAACAGCAGCAACCAGCAGGTTTGAAGGCAGCTGGCAGAGACACTTGAGCTCCCCTGCAGCTCCCTTCCTTGTACTAGAGGGATATGGAAGCTCCTCCACCTGCCCAGGGACCTCCTGCTCCACACACCACTTATAACCTGCTGCTGGCAGGCAGAGGGTTAACGATGCCCATGGAGTTACAGGCAGCCTCCTCCTTGCCCTCTCAGGAACAATGGGACCATTGTAGGAGGCCAGGCAAGTGTGGGCAGATCCCTGGGACTGGCAGTTACCCACTGGGTGAGTCCTTACTGCCACGAACTCTCCTCCTTCACTCCTCCACTCAGGTAGGAGGAGAGGGTGGCTGCCAGCCCTTCCCATCAGCCCTGGGAGACCACGGGGCCAGCTCAGCCCCAGGAACACTGTGCCAGTGTGCCCAGTGGCCCCACTGAGCAACCTCACTCCTACTAATTTGTCTGGGTACAAAATGCAGTCAGACAGCCACAGGCACAAAGCTGCCAGCTGACACCAGCATGCAGCAGACCAGACTGTGAGCTGGTTGCTGAGCACTGCAGCACTGCCAGCCCTGCACCTGGGTCTCCAGTGGGATCAGCTGCACTCTCAGGATGTGCTGTGGGGGGACTGGAGCAGAAGGAACCAGGTTTTTTTCACCCCAAAGTCACATTTCAGTGGTGGATGTAGGTGCTGACCTGGGACCAAGAGCTGGGAGACCTGAGAATTCCTCAACTTGACACACATGAGCAATATGAACACAACCATGTTTCAGGGGGACAACAGTGACTGCTTTCCAAGCCTCCACAGTCTGAAACTGGGATGAATGAGCAAGGGATCAAGCAGCTCCAACATACTCCCACTCTCCAACAGATTTGCATCTCCACAGCACATCAGTGCAAAGAGAACTCAGGATGCTCTCAATTCACACCTCCAGGACACAGAGCTGATCCCTGACACAGCAGCAGCACCACTGGGAAGCCCTATGCAAGGCAAGGCCTGGCCAGCACTCCGTCACACTCCCAGACTTTCCAGCAGAGCCTCAAGCCCCCTTGGACATAGGACCAGGGCACACAATGAACTCAGCTCACAGATGTGTACACTGAGTATCTGTGTGAAACCCTTGGCCAGGAACCTGACTCTGGACTAATGGCCCAACTTACAGCTGCTGCATACTGCCTCCAACATCAGAAGCAGATCGGGCTGGTTCACAGGAGCACAGAAGTGCAAAGAGAAGTGGAAAACAGCCCTGTACCACTGTGTAATGCCTCCCTGGGCACCCTGTTCTGGGCACAAGCCCAGAGGTGACACTACAGAGTGCAGCTCCAAACATCTTGAGTCTCAAAAGGGGGAAGATGCAGCTCAGGTGCACAACCACTACAGCTCAAACCCTATGGGATTGACTACCCATCCGTGTGGGAGATGTATCCTTTATCCACTCAGTGCTGCAATTTCTTCCCCCATCTCACAACTAGATTCAAACGTCCCCATTTTCAGGAGCACAAATACAGCACAAATACAGGCCAGCACAATTCTGTGACCTGGTGGCACCAACTCTGCCGGCACTCTCCATCTCCATTTCTATTTTATCCAGTCTCCCAATGTCCTGCACTAGCTCAGGAGTGCCACTGCTCCCTAATTTTCTCAGAGCTGGGCTGACAAGCAGTCTGAACGGACTCACACAGCTCCCCAGGTCCACACCCGTTCATGGTCTCAGAGACCAAGCCTCGTCCCCTGCAACTCCCAAGTAAATACTCTGTCATTTCTTTATATTCCCCACGTGAGGGCATCCCTTTCTTCCTTGCCCCCAGATCACGCTCTCCTGCTGCTGTTACTCAGCTCTGCCAAGCCCACTTTAAGACCTGACATACAAGCCAAATACAACACTATTTCATGTCCCAGATAGGGCCTGAAAAAAAGATCTACAAACAGGTATGTCTATGTAAATATGCTGTGATCCCACTTTGCAGCCAGCTCTGTTCAACAAACCAGCACAGACTGGAGATGGATTCTGCTCTTCCCTAAATACTCCAGCAAGTGGGCCCAAGACAAGGACAGATGAAAACATCTGACAGATCTGACAGCGAAGGGCTTAATCTGTGTCTCTTTACAAGACTGTGCTTTTAAGAAAACATCACCTCTCCTTCCAACAAGGAAAGGAAGAATCTGGGTAACCTCTGGTGAAAGAGGGAAGGAAGGAAAACCAGAGGAAAAACAAGAAAAAGAAAAAAAAAAAAAATAAGGGCAAGAAGGAGGAAAAAATCTTTGTCCTCATTTTGCTAGTCACGCAGGCACAGGGCAGCCACAGCACCCACTGCCCCAGCTCAGACAGAAAGTAGTAAGCAGGACCTGCTCAGTTTCATTGAGGCTTATAGAAACCAGGCTCTATGGTCTAGGGAAAGCCACGTCCCTGTGCTTGAGAAAGAGGTAAAGCACAGACAGGATTTCCAGACTGCACTGATAATCGGCTCACAGAAACCAGACAGGACAGCACACCCTCAGAAGTCACTGCTTGACTCCGCAAGGTTTGCTTCAGACGCTGTTCCTTTAAAAGTGGCTCCAGCGACCACACAAGGGTTAAATCTGCCTATAAATATCTGTTCTCAGCAGGGCTGCTGCTCTGAACCCTGCAGCCATCTGTTCTAGCTTTCCCCCATCTAAGTCTCTAACATCGCTCACAATTCTTAGGAGTGCTCCCAAAAATAGACCAGTGCGATGGCCTCGCTCTGTCGCCCGTGTCTGAGCGCAGGAGCACAGATGCGTGCGCCTGTGCCTGTACGAGCCTGGAGCTGCGCGGATACGGACATGTCTGCCTCTGTGATGGCGAGCAGGCCCACACCAGCATGGGTCTATTTGCATCCATGTTGGCGTGGGTGTGCCTGCTTAACCGCAAATCCATGTGAATCTGCACAAGCATGTTCGCGCCAGTATGAACCTGCATCTGTACGCCTGTGCGCGCCTGCGGCAGCGCGTGGGCGTGAGAGAACGTGGAAGCCTCTCTGCCAGTGGATGCAATGGCCATCCCGCTCTGCTCTCTTCCCTGGCGGGCCAGGGTCAGGCCCTTCTCCTGCTGCAGCCCAGCCCAGGCTGGCTTCAGCCTGAACCAGGTTGTTCTGGGAGGTCCCGCTGTCCCCAGGCCCTGGTACCACAATCCAGCCAGCCAGCCTACCCCACAGCACGTCAGGGCAGGGAGGATGCCAGTTCTCTTGTTCAGTGCTTGGCTCAGCAAATTAAGCAACCCCACCTCTGGGCACCAGAACCTTGCCGCGAAAGCAAGTAAAGCCTGATCTGCGTGAGGCTGGAGACACACCACCCCGATCGCATCCAGCTGGGGCTTGCAGGACTTCCTCAAGCACTCCACAAAGCGCTGTGGCAAGGCTCCTACTGCAGACACAACAGCTTTGTCTTAGAGTGGAGTGGGCTTCAAGTCTCTCACAGCTCTTTCTATGGATCAAACGCATCAGTAGGTTCACCCTTCCAACTGCCAAACCCATTTGCCTCACTCCACATGGGCAAATCCAAGAGACAACGATCATCGTCACACTCACAAAGCAAAATGGGAAACAAATTGTCAGGTCCCAAATCTGGGCGTATTATAGAGGAGCAGACTGTCCTCCTGAGCATCCTCAGGGCACGGTGCTGCCCACTTGCTCTGTGCCGAGCACAGCCCATACTCAAACACCCATTATTCAGTGGGGACCATTACAAAGCAGCTCAGCCCTGGCTCCTGGCCCTACTGACACCACATCACAGGGTGATGTGCACGCACAGCCACAGGGAGAGGACTGGCGTCCACCCTCCACTCAGTGACAACGGCCCAACGACCAGACCACAGCTAGGTTTTCATCTCTAAGTACGTCCACAAGAGTGCTTTTCTCTTCCAGACCAAGTAAAACTGTAGACAAACCCTGGAACACAACAGCGCTGAGCTGCAGTATAGACAGGGCTGTCTCTGGGTGCCCTGTTTCTGCCAGTTGATAACCCCCACAGCAATGTGGGGGGCAGCATGGCACACGCAGAGCTGAGCCTCCTTGTCTGACACACACACAGCCCACTGCAAAAAACACTGCGAGGGGGCTCTGTCAAGATTGTACCTGCACAGGTGGGCTGGCAGCAGGGACCAAGCCTGCTGTCCTGGAGTGCTGCACTACTGAAGTGTTATTCAGCTCTTCTTGGAGTGCATTCAAAAGGGAATGCGACAGGCACAAAGGGCAGCAAAGGGGGCAGAAAGTACACAGTACCACAGTTTTGCTCAGGGTTTGCCCAGCTGCCCTGTCTCTTTTACCCCTCTGACATACTTTGAAATACCCAGTTAGCTCCAAGAACTCTAAGCAAGGCTTTCCAAGAAGCCTAAAATGCAGGAACACCTTCAACTCAGGTGACAATGTAAACAGAAAGAGCTTGAAATGCCAGCTCTTCATTTCAGGCTCTTCATTTCAGATGTCCTGGGAAACAGCCCCAGCAAACTGAGTCAACACAGCTATACTCTATTTCTGACAGAGGGGAAAAAACCCCATTGATCCAGGTATTGATCTGATGCAGGAGTTTGTGTTTGTTTAAAAGTTTGCCCATGGGTCAGACCTTGTTACAACCATCTTTCCTGGTGATGAGGTTAGAAACAGCTGTGCCAAACTGTTCACCTGCCTGGGGAGCAGAATGTAAGCAGGTGTGAAAGTTAAGTAGTCCCTCAGGGATGCTCCCCTCCTTCACTTCCCCAACATTAAAAAACATGCTGTTGGGTGGAGGAACACTGCAAATAGCTGTAAAGCAACACCGGCATCTTAAGGAGTACAAGCACAGAAAGGGTGTAAATGGGGTCCAAAGTCTGGGCAGTTTGTCAGAGGTTTCAGATCACAAGGTGGAAAGGATTTAAAAAGCAGACCTATTTCAGGATTATTTTTTCACCACTCTTCCTCTCAGGAAGACCACTGGGATTTCAAGATCCCCACATCCTTGCAATCCAACCAGGCAAGAGGCTGAGAACCAAAGCGTGACACTGACCAGGACAACATGAAACTGTCAAGTCTTGTTTCCTTACCTCCAACAAAACCAGAAGCAAACAGGTAAGTACCAGCATCAAGTGGGTACCCACTAACAGATAATTTCCAAAAGTGCTGCACACAGCTAGCTCCTGGACCAGCTCAGGGCCCCAGTGGGTTCCAAATTTTGTGGAAAATAATTGTCTTCACTTCAGCAACCAGTCAAGCATGCCAGCAATTGCAGGTCACTCGGAGTTCCTGCTCTTTTTCTGTCCCGGGCATTTGCTGAGTGAATGATCACAAGTAAGTTTAAGGGAGAAGAAAGGAAGTTATTCCATAGAAGACATGCTCAGGTACTACTTCAGAGCTCTCCTCTTCCCACAGCTTCTCAACCCTATGGGCACAAGCTCTTAAGAGATGGGGAAGGCAAGAGAAGTGAGGACAGGATGAAGAGTAGGCAGAAATGAATGCAGAAGATGCGTGACCCAGCAGCTACCTCCTGACCTCAAAGTTCTTTCCCTGAGTGCCCAGCAAACATGCAGCATCCATCATTCTCTACTCCCTTCCAGACCTAGAAATCTCTGCCAACCATCACCAGATCCCAGCAGCACTTGTCACTTTTCCTCAGTGCTTCTGTCCCAATATCACAGCTCCTGCTCACTGCAGATGCATGCACATTGCAGCATATCCATAGCTGCCTCCAGCTGTGTAGCACAGGCACAGCCACAGACCATTAGAGAAGAGGTGGGAGCACAACTACATGGGCGAAGAGACATCTTTTAGGGACTAAGATAGCTATGGTCCCCTCACATCTGCACTGCCTGTATGACACATGGCAAAGAAGCTCAGCCTTACCAGGACCTTGCAGGCACCTTTCCCCACTGCATTCTTGAGCCTCCTTGTGCACCTTTACCTTCCCTTCATTTCAAGGGAGCAAAATATTCTGGATTTACTTTGCCTTTTACATTTCTTAGCCCATCACATCCTTTCCTGATAAAATAAACCCCAGTAAATTGGTTTCTCCCCTTCACTGCTTTTACTGCCTTGGAAACAGGTCTCGCAACTAAGCAGTGATATATGATGGAGGAAACAGCAAACTAGTTCAGACCAGTGTGGGTATCCTCAGATACCCATGCAGCACACAGCAGCCAACCACCTGCTTGCTCTCATGCAGCCCTCTTTCTGAATGAAGTACACAGAAGTCAGAGTGAGGCTGGAGTATTCCCTATGCTTTATGCATTTAAAATAGCAAAAATCAACATACAAATTAAGAAAATCTGTCTCTGAAACCAACTGGCCAATTTGCATCTGAAAACTCTTATCACCCGAGGACCCTCCTTTGTTTGCTCACTCCGTTTTACTTCTGTGAGGTGCCACATGCCCAGTGACCCCTTGGGAGCTGGGATGCACAGTGAGACCTCACAACCTGCCATGCAGTTCAGATTAGGACACTAGCTTGCCAGAAGCAACTAGACGAGTTGGCAGCACTCAGATCACACCTGCCTCACCCCCAGCACCATCTCCCTCTACCCTGGGAATGGGTCACAGGGCTGCCCACAGATGGGCTACAGAAGTTGCATGCATAGGGAATAAAGATGATGGTGGTCAAACCAAAGGCCACGGGGCAGAAAACCACCCCTTGTGCACGCACCCTGCTTCCGCTCAAGCCCAGCTATGTCTGGGTACAGGGATATGTGCCGCAGGAACATAACGTAGGATTAGTGGTGGCTTGCCCTGAAAGCTCCCAACCCATGACTGCTGCTTCCTGGGAATCAACAGACCAAAGTGGAGGCCCAGGAACACTGCCAATGGCAAGCAGGGTGTCTCAAACCTTTCATGTCCACATGCAAATCCCAGTGCTCTCGTGAACCCATTTCACCCCATGTCTTGGTGCAACAGGTGGGAAGAGAGCCTCAGCACCCACAGGAGATATCTGCGCCCCTGTTCCCAGGACACAGGCATCATGCACAGCCCAACACCATGAATCTTCCCAGCAGAAGAGCTGACTGCAGGGTGCATTTCAACCCACCACACCCAAACCATGGCAGGCAGGAGCATTTATACATGCTCAGGAACAAAGCTTCACCTTTCACCTCCTCCTGCCCCCCAAAACCCGGACAATGGGCAACATGGCTCCCAGGTACCAGTAGCCAAGAAGTACTTGCTCCTCAGCCTGGCCTGCATGCCCTTGGGCAAGACACTTCACCTCTCTGTCCCTGCCCAAAGGAGAGCAGACACTGCCATCAGTCTGCAAAGGCCTGAGAGCAGCGGGCAGCTCCCCTTCCTCCCAGGCAGCATCACTGCTGGCAAAAGCAAGGAAGCAAAACCAGGCTGCCATCCTGCACCTTCTCCCCCTAGACCAATTCTGAAAATAAAAAACAGCTTCCACTTGTCCCAGTCCCAAGAGAGAAGGAGGCAGAAAGAGGTTTGTTGTCAATACATGAAACTGTCGCTAAGTGAAAGAGAAAAAAAAAACAGGGAGAAAGAGGGGGAATGAGGGAGGGGACAAAACCACATTTTACTTCTGGTGGCCAGCCAGCTGACTGACTCAGCCAGTTTGGTCGCCTGCCATGTAGATTTAAAAACAAAACCAAGCTCTCGGAGAGGGGAGAGAAGGGGATTTGGATGAATGTGCCTTTTTTGTTGCGCGTCCAGCAGATCCTAGACCAGCCCAAGACATGTTTAGGAAAATGGCTTCCCTGCCATACTGTGCCAGGGGCTCGGCGCAGAGCAAGGTGCCACACAGGTCTGCCACGGCCACAATGCTACTGCAGCGTGAAGCTCCCACTGTGGCACTGCTCCTAGAAAACCACTGGGTCTGAAAAGAAGTACAGTGAAATTCTAAGGCACCAGGGCTGACCCCAGAGCTGTTTCTCTCCAGACACCTCAAGGGCTGGGTCCCTGGGCAGGTAGGTACCATCTACCTGACAGACAGCACGGTCAAGACCAGGGCAACCTGCTGCAGCTGAGGTGTCCCCACATTTGCTGTGAAGACAGCTATACAGCAGGCTGCCTGCTGCTGCAGCCGCTCTTGAACTGTGGGCTGGGGCTGCAGGAAGCTCCCCACCTTTGCCTGCTCCCTGACAGAGGAATGTGCACAGGAGGTGGGAGGAGCAAGGAAGAGGGTTTTTTTTAAATATCTGCTCCCATTTTATTTATCTGCATCCCACAGCACCTATAGCATGGTAGCCACTCGTAATGAGCGCTTTCTGTTCCCAAAGAGCCATACAAACATGAACGCGCGCTCTCCACGCCCTTTGCAGCAACATGACACGCTGGCAGGTTCAGCACGGCACCAGAAACGCAGAGCTCACCACCCCACGCCGACTCGGCGCTTCCACACAACTGGACAGTCATGAAATTATACGTGAATAAGCAGTACTTGGCACTTCGCAGCTGCAGCAGGCATTACAAACATTAGCTGGTGAAGCCTCGTGAGCCACCCACACAGTGATCTCCCATAGAAACTGGCCAGCCTCCCTGGAGATTAATCCATCGCTCACTAGAGGGAACACAGAGTAAGTTACCTAAGGAGCTGACGACAGGTGAGTGCAAACCCTGTGGCTCTTATGCCCCTTTCAAGGCGGCAGAATGGAGGAACACAAAAAACAAGGCCTTGCCCAAAGCTGCTTCAGATAAGCCAAGAAGGAAACCTTTGCCCTTTGGCATCCGGTCCCCAGCACAGACACCAAGACAATAATGAAACGTGGTCCACTGGCTGTTCCGGACAAGGTACCATCTCCAGTAGTGTTCTCCACCCCCGTGTTAGGACTCAGAAAAGAGTTGCAAATGTGCCACCCCTAGGGATGGCTGCAGCAAGGCTCCTGGGGACCCTGCTGCTACCAGTGCCGGTTCGTGCAGGAAGCCCACAGAGCGATGCAAGGACAACTGCCAGGCCAGACTGGACCCGCCTCTGTGGGGCAATGGACACCACTCACGGGCTGGTGGCTGGAGTTCTCCCCAGCCTCCAGACAGAGGAACAGGCTGGCCTTGCCCTCAGAGATGTTTCTGATTTGAGCAGAAGCAGAAAGATGCGGGGCTGGGGGCAGGGATGGGGAGTGACTGGTAGAGGTTTGCAAGCAGACCTAAAACAGGAGATTTAGTAACTGTCGGAAAAAATGGCTGCTTTATTGCAGGCAGCTTGTAAACCCTGGAGCCTGAAGGTCTGGGAGTAATTTCTCCCTCCCACGTGCTGGGCTCAGTTTGTACTGGGGGTCAGAGGTCAGTGCTTTTCCAAAGCATTCTGGGACAGATGCCAACTAGAGCAAGCTGCTAAGCACTGCTCCTGCAGCATGGCCTGGCTGCCAGCAACTGGAACTCTGTTAACCCTTCATGGGGCAGTCCCTCCCCCCAGCTCAGGAAGAGGAAGGTGGGAAGGTTGGCTGCTTTGGACCCACCACAGATAACCTCAGCCACACTGCACAGGGCTACGCTGCGGAGGCAACTCGCCTCCCCAGAACACCAGACAACACGTTAGCATCTCCTGGAGCCTGCATTCCACTCAGCCCACTTCCTGGCTTGCCGGCAACAGAGTCCTACTGGTGGGCTAGCTCCAGGAATCAGACTCCTAGCAGGGGAAAGCAAAAGCCCAGAAGAGCGAGAGCCAAGTGCCTGGGGTAAAGCCTCAGCATGGATAGAAACACTGCTCACAGGAACACACGCAGCACCGCCGTAGGAGAAGAGCCAGGTCCAACTCTCCTTGAACCCAACACCCATCCCTGCAGCCCACACATCTCTCCCCATCATGCCACTGCCCTCTGAGAAGCCCATGGGCACAGAGTCACAACCAGGGGGTACTTAACTGAGGCACCCGCAGGGGATCATGCTCCTGTGGGCAAGGTCCTGCCAGACTCCTAGCACCTGTTCTCTGCTCAGGGTAGGGATGTCTTTCCTCCTCAGTGACTTCCTGGCCCCCGGTACTTTCTTCCATGCCTTGCTGCCTTCCCCCTTTCCCCCACTGACCTCCTGGGGGAGGCAGTGGCCAACCTCCACATAGCACCTTTGGCTTCTTCTCAGCACCAGGTAAACACCAGGACCTAAGAGTCTTGCCTCCAGCTACTGGTGATGCTCCCAGTCCTGGGGATGGGCTTTAAAGGTTGCCTGCCAGGGCTCCCTTATCTCCTTGGACAGCTTCTCTCAGGCTCTGGGACAGGGTCTGGCTGGTGGGGAGAGGCTTTTCCATCTCACCCCTGAGACACAGCAGCTCTGGATCACCTGTGCAGGCAAGAGAATTGCTTCCTGCAGCTTTTCAGCTTCCTCTTCCAGGAAAGTGTGCAAGCACTTCTGGTCTGCAGCCCAGCCCCACTGCCCGCACCACACACAGAATCCACCAGAACACAAAGAGGAAGGGAGCTCAGTCAGTGTTTCTCAGCGGCATTTCTCATCTTCCTCTCAGACACATGCCCCATCTTTCCCTCGCTTCATGTCCTTCATGATCAGCGCCATGCGGACAAGGAGGGGCTGGTGGTTACTGCCCCAGCAAAGAGGAGACTTGAGCTCTCAACATGGGTCTGGCTGCTGGGTCTACTCTAGGCTCTTCCCCTCTATGCAGCGGCACTGGTCCCAGCTGCCACAGATCGGTGCTCAAGAGCTGATGAGTGTGCCAGGGCTCTTCACTGGTGACACTGCAGGGCTTTGGCCCTACTTGCCATGAAGCCCTGGCCTCAGTGCTCTGCCCCAGCCTGACTCTGCAGCTCCCACCTCTATGCCACATCCTTCACAAGCACTCAAATGATTCTGCCAGCTCCTCCAGTGGCAGTCACCCAGCATTCCCACTGCCACTTCTTCAATACCTAGCACAAGTAGGGACGGCAGCCTTCCCGACCAACCAGTGGGGCCAGAATCTGCTGTCAACAAACCATGTGCTGAGCAACACTCCTCCATGACACCACAGTTCCTTCAAGTTGGCAGGGGGGGATCTGGCTGTGCCTCTGCACCCCTCCACCGCAAAGACGGTCACAGTGAAGATGATCCCTCTCCCTCCAAACACAAGACTTGTGCCTTCTTGTCTAATCCCTTTAAATCGCGCTTGCATCTTTCTGATCCAGGTACAAAATGGCAAATTTCCCCACTGGCTTCGTTTATTCCATCTTTCCAAGCTTGTGTTTTCACGGCCCACCTGCCAGCCCTCCAGCTCCTTCTTCCAAACCTGCCTCTACAGTCAGAGTTGCTGAATTCTCTTTCATCCTGCACCATCTCTTCTGACTAATCCATATACCTCAGCCCTCCTTCTGGGTTTTCCCTGAGATCACAGCCTGGCGTTACCTTCATGCTCCCAGCTACTGCTTCACCACCCCAGGCTGGAAGCACGCATGGTGCAGCCAGGGCCCCTTGCGACTGTCGTGTCAGGGGACTGTCTGGGCTTGGTGTCAAGATCTCCTCTCAGGCTACTACCACACTTTCTGGTGCCAAAGGTATACCCCCAGATGGGAAAGCTTGTACAGCAGCACTGAGAGGCTGAAGACACAGAAATGCCACTTTGCAGGGTGCTTCCAGCTGCCTAGACAGCAGGACTACCAAACCCCAAGGTTACTCACAGGAGCTAGAAATCCACAGCCCTGCTGCCCTCTGTCCCCAAGGAGCACATCTTCTGACCACTCAGCCACAGCAGAAATAAACTTTCCTTCTCCCTGAAGGGGTCAGATGAATACCTGGAATAAGAAAACTTTGCCCCCAGAAGCTGCACAGGACAGACCCGAGCCAGACATCAGACCAAAGCATCCAGATCTGGCACCAGGGCTGCAGCTCCCAGCTGACCTTGCCACATCTGCTCCAGTCAAAGGGCTCCAAGCTTTTTGCCCCAGACTCCGTGCCTGCCTCAAGCTCCTGACGCTGGCTGGACACCTGCCAACTAGAGGGATGCCTGTTTAAATCACAAGCCAGAACCGGGTAAGCATCACCTTTAATAAACCTTTCCCCTCCATCAGGCACCCTGATTTTTTCCAGCTATGGTCTTGGGAGACGGAAGGCTGTTTGGAACTGAGCCAGCACCGGGGAAACCACCATTTCAAGGTCCTGCAAAGGAGCCTGTAAGAGCAGAAGGGAGCCTTGGTCAGGCGTGTGGGGGGTGATGCAAAGAGCAGGCTGTTCACTGCGAAGCTGCTGCTGCTTGCCAGGAGGCAGTGGGGGAGGAGGCAGCAGATGTCCGCAGACAGCATTTGCTGAGAGCCTGCAGCGCTCCAGCCCAGCAAGGGAAGGAAGGCGGCGGCTGGTGCCACTGCTGCTGCATTATAATTGAACAGGACAAATACGACAGAGTCTGCTGAGAAAGCTTACATTGCCTTTCCCTCTGACAACTGCTAAACCAGTGACGGGAAGCAGGAGTCCCAGGACCCTGGCTGGGGGTCAGTGAAAGATCTCAGCGTGACTGTGGAGAGACCTCAAATGCAGAAGGAAAAAGCCCTGCCATGAAAACTGCAAGACCCTTCTTCCCCGGGAAGCAGCAGTGGCTAGAAACCCCAGCCCAATTGTCATGCTGGGGCCAATTCTGGCTAAGGGGGCCTGGGCGAAGGCAGCATGCTACAGCCCATGAGCTGCCTTTATTCCTGGCATACGTGACAGCCAGGGCCTGGGCAAGTGCCTGGGGTTATATTCCCAGCAGAAAGAAGAGAGCCCAGTAGACCTGGCTGCAGCTTCCCATTTTGGTCTAGGGAGCACCAGTGCAGCAAAGCTAAAAGGAGAGACCCCACCACCACCAAGGGGAGTCCATGCTCCCCGCCTCACTTTGCAAACAGGACACAGAACAGGGCCACTGGCACTGTGGCAGGCAGCCAGTGAGCCCAAGCCCAGCCACACTGCTTTTGGTGAGAGCGTGAGGTGTTGGCAGGCTCCAATGCAGCCCATGTGGCTCTCATTTCCTGCCCCTGGGCAGGGGAGGTTGTCTTCCTCCCCACCCCTCGGCAGTGATGCCAACCAGGGGAGCTCTGCAGCCACCCCTTAACCGCCCTTCTCCCATAGGTTTTGTCCTGCACCTGGGATGCGGCGAGCCAGGCAGCACCGGTCTGATGAGACCTATGTCAGCAGAGGAGCAGCAGGTTAGAGAATTGGTTCAGTGCCACTGGGATACTCAAGGGCAGTGGCAGGTCCTAGGCGAGCCATCCTCCTGTCAGAGAGCATCCTTGGCCATTGCCAGCGTTACACGAGACTCTCTCACTCACTGCCAAGACCATTCAAAATGACCTTAAAACCCCTAGAAAAATCATTGCTTGCCCATTTCAGGTGGAAAGGAGATGACTTCAGCCAGAGGGATCTTTGGCTCATTAAGTGATACCACCCTTGGGCTTGTTGTTCAGTTCAAATCAAGCAGTTCCTGGGCTCCTCCTACAGCATACTGTGATGCAGTCTGGCACTTGGGTCCACTCGAGTCCTCTTAAAATAAAAAATTAATTGATATGCAAATCAGACAAGGCATTAGACTAGTCTATTGGCCAAGGGCAATGCACAGATTCCCTGCTGTTTGATGCTATGCTCTCAACTTCTCCACACCTTTCCTCCTTCCCAGCACCAGGGTCAGCCATTGGCTACAGCTCTCCAGAGCAGGAAGGACACCGAGAACACAGACCTTGTGTGCAAAAGGGAGCCCGGATGGTGTATGTTCTTCCTGAGTCAGGTCCAGCTCTGCCTTGTCCCTTCTCTGACCATCAGCATGTTACGTCTGGCAAGAGCGCTGCTGGGCTCTCACCTCAAGCTGAGCCTCTTGCCCACAGAGTTGGAGTCTGCCAAATAGGACAACAGAGCTGCTATGGGCATGTCAATGTCTGTCTCCAGTGGGGAGGCAAGGAGGTAGCACAACAAGTAACAGCCTGTTCCCCTGGCATGTTTGCTACTGAAATTCGTCTATCAGTTTCCAAGAGAGATCGGTTCTTTGCATACCCCTGATAGCTTTTCCAAATATACTGCAAACAGGAACCACAGCCCCAGCCATTGCACCACAAACAGCCAGGAACAGCCACGAAACGAACAGCAGCCATACAAGATGCTCACAATAAGGTCTTGAGGAAGGGCAATGCCAAAACATGGCATTACTCTTGCACATGCACACCTCTCTTCTTTCATCTTCCAACTAACCAACCATCAACTACAGCTACCCTCTTCTGCGATCCTGTTTCAACCCGACATTAGGCAAAGCAATTAACCTCTCCATCTGGCTGCAGCAAGACAAAAGCAAAGCCTGGCATCACCCAGACAGGGATCAGCAGCCCTGAGAGATGCCAGCATCGTCCCTTTCCACCGTAAGGCACTGCCAACATCAGCCTCAGAACCAGGAAACTCTAGGGCAGCTGGCTTGCTTCACTGGTGTTAAACCACAGCAGAGCTCCACAGGCCTGCAGGCTACTGCTGGGACTTCTGGGAAAAGCACTGACAGAAGGCAGCTTCTTATTGCAATAGCCTTTGATTTGCTACACACGGGTCCACACCAGCAACCAAAAAATACCCAGAGTACATAATCTAAGGAATTAAAAAAAAAACTAAACCCAAGTAATGTCAGTAATACATTTTACTTTACTTAGACTAGGACTTCACAAAATTACTCCTGATTAAAAAGCATAATAAACTAAATGACAAACATTTGCCACCAGTAGCCGAGTCTCTTGAATATTTGGAAACCACTATGTGAGATTGCTTACAGTGAAGGTCCTGACTGCACAAACACTCAGCTGGGCAAATCACTTCTCTCACTAAAATCAACACATGCATCTGCAATATCAGAGATAAAATTATATTTATATCAAAATATTTGACAGTAGCAGGATACTTTTTTGCCGAAGTTCTACTTAAGACAAAAGTAATTCCTTCTACATCAACAAAATATTTACAGCTTCGACTCATAAAACTGACTTTCAAGGAGTAAAACCAGGTTTGGGGAGAGTTTTTTGTTTGATTGGTTTTGGAAACAGGTTCCAAAGCACACAGTGAAACACTGAATACTTTGGGTATTTTTTTCAAAGACAGAGTTTTAAAATAGAGTGAGGAGCAAAACTCATGCTGTTTTCTCCAATGGAGATGGGCAGCCTAGGCAGACCATCACTGAATTGATGATCTGTGGAAATGCTTTGGAAGGAAAGGTGCTACTGACTGCCATGCCCCTGTGCTTATTGGTTCTTCCTTTGGGTTTGTACTGTTCTCATGGCAAAGATGGCAAACGGGGCTTCAGACTTTGCTTTTGCAGCATGAGGTTCACATGAAACAGGATTCTGCACTGAAAATTAGGAAACTAATTCAAGAGTACAAAACCCATCCAGTTCAGCCACTCTAAATCAGATGTATGCAGATGGCATCACAGAAATAAAGAACGGTAACAAAAAGGTATTAAACTATTTTTTTAATACTTCTTCCCAGAAGTTCCCCACATGTTTCAAGCTCTGAGAAGAAGCTAGGATGGAGAAGATCATCTCTGCGCAAAGCCCACAGGAAAGTCACGCTTGTACCTCCCAGCAGCACAGTGAAGGCACTCAGCCTCCACTGTCAAACACAATTTCAGCTTCTGCCCGTGAGACCCGAGAAAGGAAAGTGGATGTATCACTCCTTTTCCAGGTGGAGGAAGGGATTCAGCCCTGGGGAGGTGCTTTCTCCTGCCCAACACAGCAGAAAGATGGGGATGGGTAGAGTGACAAAAAAAAGGGAGAGGAGGGCACTCTTCTGGTGCCCACATCCCACTCTTAGGGCTGCCAGGCCCGCACAGGCTGACAAATCAAATAGCTGTCCAGAGCCATGCTCCTGACAGGCATAACAGGCAAAACCCTCACAGCAGGACCAGCGTCAGGCTCCTTCCACCCAGAGCCATCGCTGCCCACGTCTGATGCTCATCCACAATGACTGGCAGCAGCTGATGCCTACAGATCGCACAAAAACCTCAATCCCTCCTGCTGGAGAAGCCTCACAAATCCTCAGGCCACGTCAGTTTTACGGGCTCCAAACAACAACCCCATCATAGTCCCTACAGAAACCTTTTCACCGCTGGAAAGGGATCTGGGACGCTGTGAGGACATGTGAGGAAGATAGCCAGGACCAGCCCGTACCCTGTAGTGCCTCTCTGGACAGAAGTGCTTGTCGGGAGATCAGTGCCATGATCAGTGGGCTCTGCTGAAGGACACAAACAAATGCAAGGGCAGACGTTCAGCACCTCACTGATGGGGAGTTTTTCCAAAACTGAGGGCTCCTGGCTCCCTCCTCAGCACCGCCATACCAAAGGAAGGCAGGCGAGTCACAGCTTATTTCGTGCCCCAGTTTCTCCTACCACAACACGGTTGCTCAGTCAAAGGGGTAAATTACACAAGACTGTACCTGTCAGGTCAAATGTTGTGCTGGGGATGGCATCAGCATTCTGACATCCCTGTGCCCACCAGCACCCTGCCTGGGCACCCTGCCTGGGCACCCTGCCATCCCCTGTGATGGGAAGGCCACCAGCCCAGCATCCAGTGGCAGTCCTTCCTACCAGCCTTGCGGACTGCCATACTGCACATCCACATGTGGGAGCCACCACTTGAGACCACAGCAGAAATAAAACCACTGCCATTGAGAAAAAAGCATAATTAGCAAAGACTGAACAGCCAGTAGCCATGCTGGCAGCTGGGAGGGAAGATGCAGACCACCACCTCCCTACAGTAGAGAAGTTGCTGCTTCCCTGCACCCATCGTGCAACATCTGAGAGCCCTGCAGGTCTTGCACCCGCTGTGCCCAGAGCCAGCAGGAGGAACTGTGCCCACTCAATCCGATCACGGGAAAATGTATATACCACAGTATACAACATCTTTCCTGTCTTCTTTTCCAAACCCATCTCACCCCCTCTCAACTGGGACCCCCTCATAAAAGTAAGAAGAGACAGGCCTTTCCTGGCATTTCCTTTTTCTGAAAAGGCTGTAAAATTTTCCAAGCTTAGCCAGAGCCAGAGCAAAAGTCTGTCAGGAGCTCAGCTCGTTAGGCGGCTGCTCAAGGAGCCCCGCGGGAGGTGCAGGCTGCATAATTCAAAACAGCTTGGACCCTGAAAAAGAAAATAGAAACCAGGCTGCAAGAGTGAGGGGGGCAGCTCCAGCATAACCCTTGCTCCTGGAGCCCCCCATCCACGGGGCTCAAGAGGAGCCCCAGCCCCAGCAGAGGTGCTGCAGCCAGCCCAAGACAAGCTGGCACCGGTGGGAGGAAATTCCAAGCCTGTTGCTTCTGGCAGCCGCGCAGGGCCCTGGCTAGGACCTCAGCAACCTGGAAACCAGCTACTCAGCAATTTTCTTGCAATCCAGAGGGCTTGTTCTGAACCACAGTTTCACTTCCCCCTCCCTGCATTGCAGCCCAAGAGGCATGGAACACCACAGGCAAAAAGCTGTTTGCTCAAAAGCTGTTGTGACCAAGCCCCCCCCCCCCCAAACTGCTCTGCTCCCCCCACTGCATCTGGGGGTGGGGAGAGCAGAGGAAACTTGCTTGGACCAGCCCTAGGTCTCCCTGATTCCTTACGCTCCTTGCCAGAGAAAAGTTCAAACAAGGCTGCACAGAGGCAGGACACAGGCAGCTTTCAGCCCAGCCTCACCGCCGCACTTGAGGCTCGCCTGTAGCCGGACCCACTCCATTCAGGCCCTGTCTGGGCCAGTCCTCCCCTGCAGACCCGTGCTGGAACAAATCCTGTCAAGGGAGTGGTGAAAGCTCCAGTGCTGGGGGGGTTTCCACAGCCTTAGCCAGCTTGCTGTAGGGAAGAGCTACCCAGAGGTGCAGCCTTTGCTGTCAGTTACCACCCTTTGGAGCTCCCCATCCAGCTTCTTTTTGCTCTGAGCGTGGAGACCTACGCTGCGGCTACTCAGGACCCTCACAAACACCTTTTTATTCAGCTAGCATTTTCACACTGCCCCTTTCCCAAGACGCCACAAGCCCAGCACTGCATAACAACAGAACAAAGCAGAAGTCATTGCACTCACTGCTAAAACCCCTTCCCATCTGAAGGGGAGCACAACTGTTCACTGACATACACCTATTTAGCAAAATCTTACTTCCAGAGAGGATATTAAGAATATATTTCCTGACAGGAAGACTGCAATGGGCCACAGAGTCCCTGGCTGCAGAACCAGGCAACTGATGCGTACCTGATCAGACAGGTACCAAGCAGGGGGTGGCAAGTCAAAGAAGACTGTCCATGAAGCCAACTTCAGGAGGGAACACATCGTAAGCAGAGAGAAACAACTTCCCTTAACTTCAACCCTTAAGAGAAACCTGGGTACGGCCCTCCAAACAAGGGTACAGCATTCTGGGAAAGCAGCATTTCTCTGCAGAGCACACATCAGGAAAGGAGCACAGTGCTCCTTGGAGAACCTGACACTCAACTCATGGTTTGCAACTTCTGCTGTAGCCACACTAGTCATAGCTTTCTAACACAATTTTCTCAGCTGGACAAATCCTGAAGATGAGCCACTAAGGGACTGCAGAGCGCACAGTTGCACAGCGCATCGAGTATACTTCACAAGAGAAGCACCTGACCTCCAGCTTCTCAAAAGGCTGGAAAAGCCCCCTTACACCTGGACTTGAATAGGAGGCTGACCCCCAAAGAGGCAGACGAGTAGGAGCAGAGTGATAAGCAGGAATTGGGAATCCTGACTTCTGTCCCTAGCTCTGCCCCACATTCCCTTCCTGTCTTTGGTTAAGTCATTTCCTTTGACTTTTCCTCACAGTCTCTGTTTCGGAGGTGAAAAAAACCCAAGACCCTGCTTCTGCAGAGTCGTCAAAACTTCCTCAGGGCTGTGATAGTGCAGAACATCGCTACCGCCAGAGGCTGCAAGACACCAAGCATGCGGGAGCCACGTTGCTCAAACAGACCTCAGCAGAACCTGGCATTTCCTGGGCTTACATTTTCAGAAGCACAGAGTCTGTAAACAGTCAGTGCTCCGGAGCATCTTCTACAAAAACCATATCCTGGCCTGTTCCTCCACTCAGCAACTGCAGTAAGCAGCTGAGAAAGGGAAAGGAAAGCTGCTAGCTGACCTGTGACAGAAGAAGCAGCACAACTGCAGATGGCATTGCTCTGGCCAGCCTGCCTGCAAGGAGGTAGCCCTGAAATCACTAGCAGCAAGGATGGGGAAGATACAGCAATGGGAGAGGCAGGGTTAAAGGGGGGGAGGGGCGCATAAATAAATAAAAACACCTGCAAAAACCAACCCAACAAGCAGCCCAAAGAGGCAGAATGGTGCAGAGGTGCCTGAGGAGCATGGGCCTGTGGTATCCCACATACTTCGGGGAGAGGGAAGACCAGTAGGCATAGGCAGGAACAAGGAGCACTCTGTGGTTTTGCTTGGTATTTCAGGCCATCTCACACACAGGAGGAGCTCTGCTTCGCTTTCCAAGTCTCGCCCTCTCTGGCACGGATCACAAACCTGGCTTCTGGCCCAGGACTTGGCTCCAGCAGAGCTCCCCACCAAACAGGGTGACGCCCCACCTCTGGGCACAGCACACAGCCCAGTCTTAAAGCCAACTTGAGGCTATTACCCCAGCATCAGAAGAGGCTCCCCATCATCCCCTATTTGAGATTCAGGGCATCTTGAGTCACAGCTGGAACAAAATAAACCCAAAACCCAGCAACGAAGTAAGATTTTCTCCAGCATCTCTGGCCAAAGCTGGCAGATGATCCACCCACATCAGGGAAGCATGGTCTCCCAAAGATGCTCAGGCACAGCTATCAAATTCCTCTGCCTTAAGCTGACCAGGAAGGCGTCGCAGAACAAGATGCCAGGTAAAGGCCCTGCCCTGCCATCAGCAGCAGCATGGAGGGTCTAGAAACCCCTGCCTGATGCACCCATCTGGCAATCCAGTAAGGACACTGGGATACAGGGGATTCCCTTGTGCCCAGACAGCAGTAGCTGCCAAGGAACCAGCCCATCTCTCCAGAAAAAGCTGAGCAAGTAGGAAGAAGGCCTCATCCCACTGGCTGTACCCAGTGAGAGCAGAACAGGTGTCCACTCATCTCTTCAGGGTGATGCAGCCCATCATCCTGAAGTCACTTTCTCCAGTGGAGAGTCGTAGTCAGCATCAATTCAATTCTGCCCACTGAGCAGCTGCCTGTCCCATGCCCTGGAAGAGGGGCAGCAGGAGCACAAAGTGGGAAGGGCAGTCTGGGTCCAAGCAAGTGGGACTCAGAACCCCAGGATTGTTTTGACCTTTAAAAACATCAAGTCCAGCTGAAGCCAGTCAAGACAGCCAACAGCAGCACACCCATTACCAAGGTTCAATGCAGGCTTCAGATAGCCACACTGAGGCATCCCACACTGAGGTCCCTGTCCTTCTGTGCCAGGGACCAGGCTGCCCAGGGCACTGACAATCACAGCTCTGCTTGCCCAGGACATGGGGAGTGCGCAGGGCTCCTGGCAAGCTGCCCCTCCATAGCGGGGCTCTCCCTTAAATCAAAAGCAGGTGCCAGTGACACTAACTGCTTCTACTACGCTGTCTCCTGCCGACTGCAGCCCTGTGGCAACTGCAAACACCACTGTGAACTGGTCCCAATTAGTACAAAATCCATCACCCTCTCCACCTTTTAGTTTCAAAGAAAATCAGGTGGGGAGTAAACAAAACCAGCTCCCCATTCCCGGGAAGGGTCTAGTGCCAAGCGGATGACCTGGAACAGGCACCATGGAAGGAGGATGGGTGCCTCTCATCCACTCCACGTGATTTGGCTGCTTCTGCCTCCCAGGGAGAGGCTGAGGAAGGGCAAAATACAGCAACAGAAACCATCCTTGCCAACCTCCGCTAACAGTTCCTGGGTACCTTCCACCCAGTGCTGCCCAGGATGGTGCTCACAGAAGGGAAGGCAAACCAGAGAAGCAAAGACCAACCTGCTGAAAAGCAGCATGCAACTTTGAAACAGAAGTCAGGAAGAACACAGGAATCTTGCTTTGGCCATCCTCGCTCCCCACACCACACAAAGCTGTTGGAAATGCACAAGTGAGAAGCAAAGGGGCTTCCTAGGCCCTTTGCTCCAATACAGGTGTACCTTTCCACAGCTTCAGCACTACAAGAAACCTCGTAAGGTAGTTTTAATCTCATAGAGATCAACTACATAAAAGTAGTATCCAAGGTTCCCGCACCCCCTGGAAACATGGAACCATGTGCAAGACCACCAGAAAACGCCATTTGCCAGTCAACATCTTCCTGGGAGGAAAGAAGAGCTGAGTGACACCAAGTCCTGACCTGCATTACATTTTGATTTGCCAGAAGAGTTGTGCTGGCAATCCTCCTAGCACTTCGCTGATGCAGCTTAAGTAACACCGACAAAATACTGCTGCATCTGTACATCATATCAGTATGATATCTATCTCCTTTGCTATACCATATATCCCTGCATCTGTGTACCACATTTCCTGTTAAAAATGGCACAAGTACTCACAAAAGCAACACAGCTCTCCTAAGATCCCCCTCATCCAGGGCACTGGTGTGATGCTGAATCTTTGCAGGGCGAGTTGCAGGCTTCTGCCTGGCAAAGGTGGATGGCTGGCTTCCCTGGCAGGAGGCAGCAACAGGAGCTCAGAATCAGGGTCACAGGGGGAGCAGATCCCTGACACATGCTCAGGCAGGAAAAGCAAACCCATGATTTTCCACAGGGGCCTTACTCCCTTAGGAGAGGCCTGCTTGGAAGACCCATCAGTCAGGGTGTTTAAAACTGGATGGAGCCCTAAGAAATTAAAAGCTGGCAGCCAGCCTGTGCCATGCTTCGGAAATGGCTAGACCCAAGCAGCTTAAAACCCATTGTAGCAGCTGGAATACACAACTAGTGCAAGCAAGAGCACATCTGGATACTGGGGGACACAGACACATCCTTGAGCGCACCCAGTGGCTAAAAGCTTTTCCTCTTAGCAGCAGCCAAGTCAGATGCTATCACCTGAGACAGTACAAAGAAGCAAAGACTGTCATGATGTCAATGCTGAACTGCACACTGGACCAACAAGAGATGGGGCACAGAAAACAATCCCAGGATCCAGCTTTTACTCAGGACTCTGCAACCAGCCGAAGACAACCAGAGTGAGTCACAGAGAGTAACACCTCTACAGCAGTAAGAAACAGCCACCAGTTGGGACACAGCTGATACTCCCCACAGAGAGAACCCAGAGCCTCCTCTCAAGCTACTGCTCCCTCCACACAGCAAGTGCTTCTGAGAAGGACCACACTCGCAACATTTCAGCGGGAAAGAACAGTGGTTGGGAGAAGGAAAAGCAATGTTTTTTCCCCCAAAAACAACAAGCACAGAAGACCTGACACCAGCTAAGTTGAGGACTCAATGGAAAAGTCAAAGGCTGTGTTGAGCTTGGATCTTCAGGACTCCAAGCCAGCAGAAGCAAGCTCCACGGTTCTATGGGCTTGAGTTAGCCTGGAGCTGAAGTACAAGTCCAGCATATTCTGGGCAGCTGCCCTAGAGCAGCACAGCCCAGTGAGATAAGTCCTTCCACCTCTGTTACAGCCCAGCCGCTTCACCCAGGGTCTGTCCACTCCATCACATAGTGCCCAGAGATCCACCTTCCAACACCAACATGGTGAAATGCAAAAAATGGAGCACTTTAAAGTACAAAGCATAACTATTTCACTTTCTTCACCTGAACAACTGTGGTTTCAAGTTTCTGAGTAAGCTTTCCTTTACTGCTGCCTGGTTTTTGGGTTTGTTTTGTTTTTTCTTCCTTTCCCCAAGCAAGGGGGTCTGAAAAGAGGAAAGGGTCTTTCAGGGGTAAGGAGACATCGTAACACCTACAACACTGAACTGCAGAAAATACCAAACACCACAAAATGTACCTTCAAAACCTAGAAAACCCCAGTGAGGAAGGCACCAAACACATCATCTACACAGCTAAAATGGCAAAATGCATGTCAAAAAAACGACTTAAAGATCCTAGACCAGTTAGGCTGTGAATGCCCTGGAAAAAGTCCTCAATGCAGCAGACAACTGTTGTAGAGACAGCACACTAATACACTCATCCTTCTACCACAGAGGAAGAGAATCAGGCAAAAATGTTGACCTGGTGATTTTTGCACAAGTAACAGCCTTGGGTGTGTATTACATACCCATGCGTGGCAGCAGCCAGTGTTATCACAAGCACTGGAGTCAAAGGAGGTCTTGCTTCAGCACTGACACAGACTCATCATTCGACCTTGGGCAAATTGCTTCCTCTGTGACTCACTTGTCTTACCCCTCCTGCCATCAAAGCAGCAAAACAAGGCACACATACATCCCTTTGCAGAGACCTGTCGACTGACGGATGGAAGAAGCTGCATGTCATTACCACGTGTCTGGCATGAAACAGCATTTGGGCAGAGTAACAAGCAGCGGCCACACTTGCAGCACAGATGTCGTGGGTCATGAGCGTGCAGCTAAATCTGCCATAGCACTGCTCTGCGGAGACACACCGCTGCTAAAGGTGTGCAGTCGTCCTCCACGCCACGCTGCTGGTGGCCCTCTGTCTTGCGCAGCCAGGACACAGCTGGATGACACTGCAGCCCAACACCCTGTCAAACCGCACTGCCCCCACGGTGCGCAGACGCTGCACACAACAACACAACAGCCTGCCCTGTCATGTAACATTACTTATGTGTTCAGATATGCATCCTTCTCACATTTCCACTCCAGCAAGTGGTTGCTAGCAGAGCGGGGCTGGGACAAGTTCATCACCTGCTAAAGACAAGTCCCTAGTACAGCACAGGGAAGGTTTTGTTACATCAGCTCCTTTCTGCACGCAAGGAAAGCTTGAAGATGTTGTGCTTCCCCCCTTTCTCCTCCAAGCAACCACATGCCTGGTTTACCTCAGAAGGGAACAGAAGCCCATCGAGTAGGACACCACAGAGATGAGAGGTCTCCCCTGACATTTAGTACAAGCTGTGACAGGAACATTTATTTAAACCCCACGTGAAACGTGACGAGTCTGGATACAGGAATCCCAGTTCCAATCCTGAGGCTTCAACAGCACCAATAATGCCTTGCAAAATGCGGAGAAGCACGGGGAAAACCGGGCGCAATGTTTGCAAGTAAGTTCTTCGCATCTGGAGCACTGCCCCGCTCGAGGCTCTCTGGCCCTCGAGGAATCACCAGCGGCCGTGGTGATGGCTACAAACGGTCCCTGAAACGTGAAGCAGGAAGGGCCACGCGCACGGAGGGCAACGTCCAAGACGTGCTCAAGGAAATCGGGAGCGTTGACAGCACGTACCCAGCCAGCGCTCGCAGCCGCCGGTCTCCCCGGCCCGGGCCGCCCCCTCCACCGGTGGGCTGGAGCCCCGGGCGCGGGAGGCACGGACCGGACAGCCCGGGGCGAAACCGGCGCCGTCTCCCCGCTAAGTTGCCGCCGCCCCCGCCCGCGGCCCACGCCGCCCCCTGGGAGCTGTAGTACGGCGGCACCCCGCTCCCTGGGGCAGGCTGGCACCGCGGCTGCCGGCAGCCGCCCGCCCACCGGACGCGCCCGGGTGACAGCCCCGAAAGGA
>JANVCC010000064.1:7241788-7307651 GCA_025345505.1 Todiramphus chloris collaris | reverse complement strand
TTCTCCGCCGGAGCCTGAATAATCATTTGGAGAAACAGGATCATTCACTTTCCTCCGAGCGCGGAGCCAGGCGCTGCCCTGTCAAAATAAAAGCCCCGTGCGCTGATTAACCGCTTCCTGGTCGCGGGCGCTCCACCGGCCGCCCAGCGGCCTTTCGGAGACCGGCGCCCGGTCTGGGGTCGTCCGCGGCAGAGATGTCTCCCTGGCGCGGCCATCCAGCTACAGGAGACGTTGCACACCCGCCGTCTCACGCACGAGTCCCAGCATCACCTGTACATATCGCACACCTCCCTATCAGGACCTTCTCCCATCAAGCATCTCCTTGCCCTGCGGTATCACCCAAAACATCAGACTGCTCCATTTCATCAACACGCTTGGGATGAAGCTCCACAAGACTCCAATTCTGGTTGCACTGACACCCTGGGGTTCCTGTTTATTAGCCCCACTGTGCTGGGGAGGTCCCACATCTGAGCACCTCTCTGCCACATCTCTCAGAGATACACAGGGACAGGCTGCAGCACTAGCACCTGGGAAGGGCAGCACCTTCCTGTCTTAAGTTTGCCATGCAGTAATCACTTTCTTCCCCTCAGCAACAGCCTCCATTGGGGTGACAGAAGTGGAGAGAGGCAGAGACCCAAGGCACAGAGTGACACAGGAGGCAAGATGTCTGGGGACAGTCAAACGCAGGCTCAGGTGGAAATATTGTCCACCTCATACACACCATTTGCTTCAGCTAGGCAGCAGGAGCACAGCCCTCCACTGGCCCTGGAACCTGCAGCCTGACTGGGGGATGCTGCTCCCTCGACAAGGTGCACAGGATGCAGCCGGGAGAGGACACAGCTAGCTACCTGTGCTCTTTGCCATCTCCCTCTCCTCGCAGGCAGGAGGCTGCCGCACAAGTGCACATGCACACCAGGCTATTAAGCCAGTCCACCCACTTCTGGGTGATGCCAGCAGCATCCTAACCAGGATGTGTCACCTTCCTGCCTGCAGCGCAGTAACTGCTCAGGGGTGGGCTGAAGCAGGGACCGCTTGGCAGCATCTCCGAGCGCTTCAGAGATAGAAGGAACTCAGGGACAAGCCATCCTTCTCCGCTGATGGGAAGCAAAACCCCGATGGAAAACGAGCGCACATCTCACCCTGCAGCTCTGCCCTCGCGCAACCGCCCCCGGAACCCTGCCGGGGCCGAGGCAGACCGCCTGGCCCTGGGGAGCAGAGGAGGCGGCAAGAACGGAGGACCCCCCGCGCCCCCCCCACCCCCCAAACCCGGGGCGGCCCGGCGGGAGCGCGGGCAGCGCCCCCTGCCGGGGCACGGGGCGGGCGCCCAGAGGGGCGGGCAGCGGCAGGGGGCTGAGCTGCCCCCGCAGAGCGCGCCGCGGGAACGCCCGGGGCCAGCAGCCGGGGCCGAGCGGACGAATGAGGGTGCCCCGGGGCTGCCCTCGGGGCACGTGCGCCTGGGCAGCCGCCGGGGACCCCTCTGCAAAAAAGCAGCATCGGGCATCGTTGGCTTATACCAGCCACACAAGCATACCCTGAAATACCCTCCGTGAGACCCGGAAACGGCGAGGCCATGCATCTCCCTGCGTCTCCGGTGAGCTCCCAAGCGGCCCATCAGCAAGCAGCAACATATTTTCATGCTTTCGTCCCTCCCAGTAGCAGCACTGAGCTTGTGTCCCTGTAGATGGTTTGCACAGGCGCTGCAGGTGAAAGACAGTGCCTAACCACCACTGTCTGGCAGAACGAGCTGGCAGTTCCTTCCCTCCAGCCACGCCTGGTGCAGAGGTGACCTGCAGAGCCACCTGTCCTCCAGGCCCTCTGGCTGCCTCTCCCTGCGGCCTCCCAGGCTTTCTACATCACAGCCTGTGCACATGAAAGTGGCAGAGTGAGACTGGGAAAGGTCAGCAGGAGGACCAGCCACTGCCGGCTCAGCACAGAGCCTCTGTCTTTAATTAACATCTGCTGGGCTAGCTGCCCTCTCTGTGCTTGACTCCGACTCCTGGTTTCCCCTTCCCTCCTCTATCATTATGCCCACACTAGAGAGACAGGGAGGGGAGGAGATGGGGAAACAGACTCCTTCGAGTTCCTCAAAGCCCTCCTCTGCCAACACCACCACCACAGCAGCAGCTCATCCCATGAACTGCCTGGTATATTAGCATGTTAGTGAGTCCCCAAACAAGATGCCCAGACTGGTTGTTACCTGCCCCTCCTCTGCATGGGGCTTCTCTGCCTTTGGGCCACAAAACATACACCCGGGAAATCTAAAGTCTCTGTTCCAAACCAGTCTGTGACTGTGACTTCAGCATTCCCAAGGAAGAATTTGGACCAGTCACCCAGAAGCTTCTGACACAATCTGCCTCTGTGGGAGGCAAAGGATACTGGGCTACAGGGTCAGAAGGATCAGGCTCATCCAGTTGTGCTTTTGATGATGAGCACATCTGGAGTATATGGAAGCTGGGTCCCAAGCTACATCCAAGGTTCTAGGACTTGTTCATTCACATTGCTTCTACAGAACACCAGCCCCAAGCTCAGACCTTTGCAAGACCCCTGTGGGCATGGACCTCATTACACTTATGAATATGATTAATTAGGACCAATTAACTATATCAGAATTAATGATGTGACTCACATAGTTAGCTGTGGCTGCCTCTTTGCGAAGCACTTCCCCAGTGGCTTACTCCAGTCCCAGACCAACCTCCAGCAGAGGCCCCAGAGATGGAAGAGCACAGATGAGATAGGATGAAGAGAACGAGTCTGGGGGGCCGCAAAACACCTGGTTTAGGAGAAGCCCTCTGCTATGCTGATCTACACAGGGACAGTGCGGGGAGCTGATGGCAGCTCTAGCATTAAATCCACACACCTGGCACACAGACTCAGCCCATGTTCCCCTAGAAAAGCAGAAGTCTATTGAGGAGATGGAAAAGCCTACATTACTGCTGCACAGCTAGACTCTGGATTGAAAAACATCTTTCTGGCTCTTCCCATTCTACTTTTGGTCCTGTCCATCCCTACACAAGCTCCTGGCCACAGTGTCCTCTTCTCCCCTCAGACACTGGCACAGATCCTATCCCCTAGCCTCACAAATGCCTCCTGTGCCTCCATCTCCCTTGAGCTGCATCTCAAGGTATCAATCCCACTTCTGTTTTGATGGTACCATAAAGTCATTGCTCAGGGAAAGGGGAAAAAGCCAAGCCAGGAGGTGTCCCACATCTGTGCCCAGCTCTGCATCCAGGCAGGAAAGAATGGGCTCCCTCATGTTGTGCTCATTGGAGTGGGGCAGCCACCAGCAGTAGGCAAATGCAAGGAGCCTGCTCTACTTCTACCACCTCTGCAGCTGCCTTGGCAGCCTGTGCCATCAGCCAGATAGACCTGGACAGAAACAGAAGTGCCCAGCTTGCCTTGTCTCCTCCTTTCATATGGAATCCCAGCCCATTTCCTTTGCACTAAGTTACTAACCATCACACCTGCAGCAGGCCAAGGCCATTCACTCACCACAGACAGAAGAAACCAGGATGCACAAAGACAACACATGAAGCAGTGAAGCCAGCCAGCCCCAGTCTCCTGCTTAGCATCCTCACAACAGACCTGGGGCCAGCCCCCCACCATACACTGGGATTTTCCTATGCTGCAGTCCTAAAAGCAAAACACAGCCTGTGCTGGAGTACTGGTGGGGAATTTAATGAAGACAAGCCGCCCTCTTCCCAAATGGAAATATGCTGCTGCAGCCACAGCACAGCTAACACACCATCATCTAGCAAAGACAAACTCCTGACACAGTTCCAGGATCACAAAGGCACCAAGGCTCAGGATCCTGGATGCCTTGCTATTCCTGCAACATCAGATGCACTCATAACGCCTCGTATGGGCACATGCACGACGCAGCTCTCAAAGCTTTCTTCTCTTCTTGTGACTCCTGCGCACTCTGAACACTAGCCTCATGTTCCTACCACCTTGGATGCTCTTTGCAGGCCAGGTGAAGTCACCCCGGCTCTGCTGTGCAGTGCAAAAAGTTGTGCTGCTGCTGAGCTACTGGAACAGGAGACGAGCCGAACTGTCACAACAGCCTGGCCTTGTCCGGCCCCTAGCTGTATTTGGGCTGGTCTTTGCACAGTGCCCCACAGGGACATTTGCTTTGCTGTCTCTGGTCTGGGTGCAGCGCTGCGGTCCAGAGCAGCCCCTGGTGACCAGCCAACCAAGGAAAGACTGAGGTTTACCGGCGCTGGAACTAGGAGGGAGCTTCTGCCTCTGTCAGCCGGAGCCCGTCGGGCAGCCTGCGCGGCTAGGCAGCTGCCGGCCGGGCAGACCGTCCAGCCTGCTAACAGCAGCCCTGCGGAGAGCAAAGGGTTAAACCATTTAGCGAGACCACCAGCGTGAAAAATGCAGCCATCGGCAAAACCGGCGCCTCCCCCTCCCACCCAGGGCTCGGGCTGGCTGGGGAGCGGTAAGGTGGCAGCGGCAGGGCAGGCAGGGACTCTTATCCTGATACGGCGCCTTCCTCCCCAGTGCGGGTTTGGAAAAACTGAGCAGGCAGGGCTGGCTCTGGAATCGCAGCGCCTCGGTGACACAAAGCCAGCAAGAGCCCTGGCCGTGAGGACGGGCGGGCAGCCGGGCAGGGAAGCGGGCAGCCGGGCAGGCAGCCGAGTGTGCAGGCGGGCGGGAGTCCGGGCAGGAACGCTGCGCTCCCCCCGCAGCAGCGCCATCTCCCCTCCCCGTGGCATTCCCGGCCGGCTGCACGGGCAGGAGCAGGCCTAGTGCGGGCTGCGGGTACCTCGGCTCTGTGCAAAGAGGCGGGCAGCTCTCGGCGCTGGCTGCTGCATTCCTCAGCTCCCCGGCCGCTCTCTGCTCTGCCCGCCTGCCCGCAGCCCACTGCCCCGCAGACTCCCGGAGCAGACTCGGCATGTACAGTGCGTGCCGTACACACAGACATGAGCAAACACACATCGCAGATGGGCAAGTCTTAATGCTTACACACCAGTGATGCGTGTTGGAGATGGCACCAGGGCAGACGCGCTTTCTGCGGGCACGCACGAGCACGTGCAACCACAAATGTCAGGGACAGAGCGTGGCACGTGGGTGCTAGCCCTGAAGCTATGCTGCAAGTCTGCAGTGCCTTGTACTAGGGGATAGACAAGATAGCCGAAGAAGGTACAACAACAGCCTTTTCTGTCCCTGCTACTACAGTCCTACAGTAAGGCAGACCTAGGAATGGATGAATCCTTCCCTTTATTTACTCAGTACCTTCATCTCCAGAAGGACTCCTGGAAGCTTGGCCACTCCAGATACTCAAGCCCTGTGTCAGCAAGTCACAGGGCAGAGATCATGAGAGTTTTCAGGGAGGTCACAAGCCTGACAAAAATTCAATTTTATTCAACATCTCTATTAGTATTTGGAGTCACTCAAAATCACTACTCTGTAAATGGGGTCATAACAGAGAAAGTTAGCAAGCTGCTGCCTTGCGCCATCTGCCAGCATGATAAGGACTTGTGCTGCTGGTAGCCTGGACTAGCACTTGCTATTCTCATTCCTACACGTGCAGTCTCTATTCCTGAGATGGTCACACACATCCTGGTGTGTGGCAACACCTCAACCACACAAATCTCTAGCCGGGGAAAGAGTCAGCACTTCAGGGGCATACCTGTTTTGCACAGAAGCAGGACACATACCCTGGCATGCAGGGCTGACATGGCCAGACTCACCTGTATCAACCCACAGCTGTCTGGCTAGACCCATCTGTCCTGCATGCTCTGGGGAGGGCAACCATCTGAGTAAATCATAGAATCATAGAATGTTAGGGGTTGGAAGGGACCTCTAGAGATCATCGAGTCCAACCCACCACCAAAGCAGGATCACCTAGGGCATGTCACACAGGAACGCATCCAGGCAGCTTCTTAAAGTCTCTAGAGAAGGTGACTCCACAACCTCTCTGGGCAGCCTGTTCCAGTGCTCCGTCACCCTCACAGTAAAGAAGTTCCTCCTCATGTTGAGGTGGAACCTTCTATGCTCCAGTTTATACCCACTGTTCCTTGTACCTATTGCTGGGCAATACAGAAAAGAGATTGGCTCCTTCCATTTGACACCCACCCTTCAGATATTTATAGACCTTAATAAGGTCCCTTCTCAGTCTTCTCCTCTCAAAACTAAACAGCCCCAGTTCCCTCAGTAAAGCCACAGCCTGCGTGTTCAGGCTCTGCACCTACTTCTGCTTCCTTGGTTTTCATCCAGCCCTTGCTTGTCTGTGCCCCAGTCTCCCAAAACACGAAGGTGTTTCTGCAGGTGTGATGGTACTTTCCTGCCAGAGATGCAGAGCACCTCAGCTGAGTGTCACAAGGGCTCTACAGAATGTGGGACAAGAAGTTCCTCCTGCTGGTACCATCCCAGGCCAAATACTTGTCACTTGCATTTCTGTTCTGTTTCCTCTCATGCTCCAGATTTCTTCTCTGCTTCCCTTCATGCTCTTCTTCTGCAACCACCCTTAGGGACACATAGGCACCGTCAAACCGCAGCCTGCCTTCTCCACAGCGCACAGCAAGACGAGCTGGAGGCTGTCCGTCTCTCCCGGTGCTCCTCCCTCTCCCAAACATCAGTGTTATTAAACAATCATGCCATCGCCTGCCGCGGGGGGAGGGCTACAGAGGAGCGCAGGCAGGGGACCAGCGACTCTACTCTACAACCCTCGGCTGCGTGGGCAGAGGGATGAGGAGGCAGGAGGGGAGAGAAGCAAATCCCCCCGGGGTGAAGGCGGCTCCTCTGCACGCACAAGCCGACCTCACAACCACCCCGGCTCGCGGCCTGGGACACGCGGACTTACGCGGGAGCCCGCTGGCATCTCCTGCCTGCCGCCGGCGCTGCGCTGCCCGGGCGCAGCCCCGCGGGCAGGGCCCAGGATCTCCGGCAGAGAGCGGCGGGCAGCGGAGGGGCGGCCGTGGCGGGAGCGGCGGCCCGGGCCGGGCCGGACCGGGCGGAGCCGGCGGCGGCACCTGGGGGCGCCCCCTGGCGGGCGCGGACAGCGCAGCAACCGCGCTACCGGTGCCGGGAGCATCCCGAGGGAGCGGCGGGCAGAGCCGCGGGGCATCCCCCCGCAGCCCGGGAATCCTCAGCCGCAAGCAAGCGAGGGCCGCCGGCCACGGCCCGGTCCTTCCCCGGACACCCCAGGGCACCCACCCCGGGTGGCGCGGGGGTCCTGCTCTCCCGCCCCCCGGGGACAGCGGGGTTGCTCTCACTGCAGCCAGGTTTTCCCTCTGCACACCCGATGCTGATATACAGCAACAGAGCTGGAACGAGAAACCCTAGAAAACACGTTGCCTGATTGTATTTACCCTCTTTTCTCTCTCGGATGATGCGAAGGAGATGCAGCCACCTCCAGGGCTATGCGTGACAGAACGGCAGCATGTGCATGGCAGAAGGGGATGTTTTAATAAAGATGAAAAGGAGAAACTGTGTCTCCAGCTCCAAACAGAGCGTTAACATCCAAGCACAGAAGTGAGGAAACAGATTTCTGCAGCTGGCAATACACCCTCGTCCCTGCACTGGAATACAGAGAGCTAAACAAACCCTCCATCCCTGCCAGTGGCAGTGGCTTACAGCTGGCATCTGAACCATTAAGTCATGCACAGGCAGGCCTTCTCGAATACCTGCGTAACAGGTACCTTAATGCACTGTATAACTGCCCTGTGCACTGGGTGGCCACTGAGCACCAGGCATCAAAATCCTCTCCTGGGTGGAAAGCAACGTGAGGGGTTGCAGGAGAGTCAAGTGTCTGGCAGCAAAGGCTGTCAGAGCCAGAACACCAAATACAGGGATTGTCCTGGCCACAGGTAACGTGGTCAGCCAGGCGCTGAGGGGCTTGGCCAGCACAGAAACAGACACAGGAACTGGGTTTAGAATAGTAGAGGTAGAAGGCAGCTGCCAAGGCCCTGTTGGGTCTCCAGAAGCATGACTAGACAGGGCAAGGAAGAGAAGAAGCAAACGTGTTGAGGTCGAAGCAGCCCAGCAGCTAGCCCCACTATACATGGGGCTGAATAACAGAAGGGGAATTCTCCTAAGGAGGGACTGGGGAAACTCTCTCCTCTGCCCTTTTCTCCTTCAAATGCAACCTTTCTCCTCATTTCAGCATGTAAGCTGTACTTGACAACACTAAGGTGCAGTCATTTAAGACAAATGACAATTCATTAAGATGTCGCATTGCAATTGTTGTCAACATTCTGTACACGCTCTTAAACTACCAGGCCAAACCATGATTTTCTTTGAAAAAGCAAAAGGTAGCAAGAAAGTGATAGTGTAAGCAGCCTGGAGCAGCATGTCTTCCCCCACAGCCTCTCAAGCATACAGCAGTCATGACACCAGCTTGGTCTTTGCATAAACAAGCAGGAAAATCCCTCAGCTGCAACGAAGAACACAGTATGTCCCAGCTTGATGCTGGCTTCCCAGGCTGCCAGAGACAACAGGGGGATTCAAAGCAGGAGAGAACCTTGGGATGAGTGGGCAAACTCAAGACAGTAGGTATCCAAGTCTCCCTTTCATAGCTGCAGGACACACAAAAGACCAAGCTGAAGACCACATAAGCAGAAATACTCCATCCAGTTCCTAATGGTCTTGCCCTATCTCCCCTGCTATCTGCTGCCCTCATCCCCATTATCAGAAGCCTTGCAAGCCACCCCATCCTCTGACAGCCAAAGATCCATCTCCAAGCTGGAAAAGGGGAAAGAGACAGGGCAAAAGAGAAAAAGGAGTTGTTCCAGAAGCCAATAAAAAGCAACTGTGAACATAGTTGCCATGGTAACAGCAGGATCCAGGGGAAGTAAAGGAAACGTATATTGGATTATCAGGGAGATGAACAGGGAGAGACTAACAAACGAGTTGCACCCACCTGCCCAGCCAGGCCACTCAACCACTACCTGCACTGTATGCCCGAGTACCAAATCCCCTCCTCATTTAAGTGCTTGCCCAGAGAGCTCCCTGTGCAGCAGTTCATTCTGCTCTAGAGTCACCCCATGAGGCAAAGTCCCCAGAGCAAGACAGGGCTCACAGAGGTCACTAAGAGAGTTCTACCACCAGTGTTCCCAGCCCAGAAACTTCCCCTTGAGTGGAGCAGTCTGCCTATAATTGATGATATATATTACTTTCACTGTCTAACACCATAACCATAAATGAGGAGGAGGCTCAAAAATGCCCTGAAAATAAATAATAATAAAAAATTAATAATAAATTAAAAAATATATAATCAAAGAGAAGTAACTCATGTGACCCATGATTTTTGCTCCTCCACCCACAGGGGAAAAAGAGTACTCCTCCATGACATTCTAGCAAGGACTCAGACTTTGTGGAGTGAATACAGGGAAATCAAGGTGGTTTTTCAGTAAAGTCAGAAGCACAGCAACTTGCATCAGATGGATTTAAACAAGCACATCCAACTGCCTGTTCCAGCATGGTTCCCAGGCTTGGGAACAATCTTCCCAACCTGAGAAAGGACTACGGCATCTCAGCTTCTCACTAGATGAGGCTCTCCCTGCACTGCTTAGGCTGTTTGCTGCACACTCTTTGCCAGTGCTTCCAGCCTGGAAAGGGTTAAGTCTCAAAAGCACATCCTGGGGCTGTGCTACTTCTTTTCTGCTCTGTTTTATTTCCTCAAAGACAGAGACCAGCTGCCTGGATCTGGCTTGACCTCCCAGCAGAGCCCACATCCACATTCTCTGCAGCACGGGAAGGGAGGGTAGGGGGGGCGAGAGGGACACAGAGATTTGCTGCACTGAAGCCCTTTTGGAGATGCATGTGAATATTTCATGACAGGGAGACAATGCTTCAGCAGCATCATGCAGATGTGGTGCTGTGCTGCGCTGCCAGGGACGCAGAAGGACAGATCCCAGGTAACTCCAACTCCCAGAGAAACCACTGAGAAGAGAAGCCCCCCAAGGGTAAAGGCAGCTCCTCTGCCACGTTTCCTCTGTAGGACCAGCAGTATGAGGAGCCACAGGTGGTGCCCACAGCTCCTGCACAAACATGACACCCTTTACCTGGCAGCAATGTGCCAGCAAAGAAAGCTGCACATTGACCTGATCTGTCAGGGGGCAGAGGGACAGTCGTGCCAGTCCCCAGGACATCTCTAGTACCACAACACCCTGTCAGAATGCTACACTGGCCCCAAAATACAGGATGTCACCACATGGTCATTCCTAACTTCAGCCCAGGTCCCAAGAAAGGCACAACATCCAACTGGAACCCGTAAAGACATCTCTGGGGGGGCTGAACTGCATTTGGCACAACTTGTATAGAAGTCCTTTGATACCAGCACTCAGTACAACTTCCTCCACTCAATAGGAGAGTGAGGTTCAAGATACCTGTTTTGACTCTGCAATATGTAGAGTGAGTCCTGTCTAGGAGTCTCTGAAAGTCTGGCATAAAAGAAGCACTCCAAAGCTAAAAGAAGCGTAAAAGAAGTCTCCAGAGCATGTGTAAAGGGCAGAAAGAAAGTGGACTGAACAGCACAACGCAGGACTGCCTAGGGGAGGGCTCAGCTCGTCTCTGAAACTCTCAAGCATGATCTAGCAGTAAAATTACCAGGAGTACAGGACCCAAGTATATCCCTATCAGCAGCTCTGCATGGAAGGAATGACCAGCTGTCCTAGTGCAAGTCCCTCCCATACCCAGCCATGCAGCAGTGATGCCAACAGAAGGAAGGAGCAAGATTTCAGCAAGGGGAGCCTGTGGAGGACCACAACTCGAGAAGTTAATTAAGACAAAGCTGCGACACTTTTGGACATGAATTTGAGTGGGAGGCATTTTGCTACTGCCAATACATTTTTCCTCATACACAGTTCTTCCACATGAGGTTGAACTGTTAAGCGTCGACAGTGTATCTGTTAAGATTGGCTCTAGAAACCAAATGTTCTTGAAAACAGAGAAACATTCTGTGCTTGCCCTTTGTCTTACCATCCATCCAGCTCCCAGTACCACAGAGAAAAGCGACATGAAACAGCCCATGTGCACACAGATGACCCAAGAGTGGCCACGTTTTAAGTACTCCTATGCATGAAAGGTGTAGCAGGCTGAGGAACGAGGAGAAAGTCCCCAAGGATGGCAAGATTTGGTGAAAAGACAAGACAACAATGTCAGGCTTGTTTCTACTGGCAATATAAAGCTTCATGGAGAGTTCCCGCAGAAGATCTGGGAAAAGGGCTCTTCCCGGTATTTCAAATTTCTCTCCTGCTTTGTGCTTTCTTTTTACAACTGCAATTCTGTCCTACCTCCCATGGCAGGTACCTCAGGCTTAGGGTAACCAGTAAGCCTACTTCTCTACAAAGATCCTGCACTCAGATGACAGCACTGGGATCACCACAGACTGCAAGCACTGGAAGAGGACATCCCTGCAAACAGAGGAAGATGATCTTGGAGCAGCAATGTGCCCTTGTGGCCAAGAGGGCCAATGGTATCCTAGGGTGTATCAAGAGGAGCGTGTCCAGCAGATCGAGGGAGGTTCTCCTCCCCCTCTACTCTGCACTGGTGAGACCTCACCTGGAGTATTGTGTCCAGTTCTGGGCTCCCCAGTTCAAGAGAGACAGGGATCTGCTTGAGAGAGTCCAACGGAGGGCTACGGGGATGATCAAGGGACTGGAGCACATGCCTTACGAGGAGAGGCTGAGACACCTGGGGCTCTTTAGTATGGAAGAGAGAAGACTGAGAGGGGATTTGATAAATGTTTATAAATATGTGAGGGCTAAGTGTCAAGAGGAAAGGGACAGCCTCTTCTCACTCGTGCCTTGTGATAGGACTAGGGGGAATGGATATAAAATGGAGCACAAGAGGTTCCACCTTAACATGAGGAGGAACTTCTTTACAGTAAGGGTCACAGAGCACTGGAACAGGCTGCCCGGAGAGGCTGTGGAGTCTCCTTCTCTGGAGATCTTAAAAACTCGCCTGGATGAGTTCCTGAGTGACCTGTGTTAGGGTAGCTTAGGCTGTAGGGTAGCTTAGGCTGTAGGGTAGCTTATATGATCCTGCCCTGGCAGGGGGGTTGAACTCGAAGATCTCCAAGGTCCCTTTCAACCCCTAACACTCTGTGATTCTGTGATCTTCCTCCGAGGTCACAAAATCTTTTTCTTCAGACAAAGGCAAAAAAAAATCAGAAAGGCCAATGCAGCCTCCCCTCTTGACTCACTTTAATTTGAAGAAGAGCTGTCAAGCAATGCAGAGCATTTGGCAAGCTTCCTCAGTTGCTGCTCTCCTAACTTCAGCTCTTCTTGGAGACGCTTTAAGCCCTAAGATGCCAAGAGGGAATGAAAAGCCAAAGAGAGAGCATGAGTGAAGCTGAAGAGCAAGGATGCAGCATAACCCAGAAGACAGAACAATACATTTCCCAGTTCAACTTCCAGTTTGGGGAGCATGTGCTGCTGGCCATATGATAGCCAGGAATCCTCCTGTCCAGCCAGTTACATATGAGGAACAGCAAGATGTCAAGAACCATGTTTCAAGCAAGCCATTACAATCCCTTCAATGTTTTCTGGGAGTCAGGTTGCCCAATTCAGTGTCCTGGCCCAATTCCAACTTAGGCAGCGACCTTCTATATCTTCCTAAATTCCCTCCCTCACTTCAACAACTACTTTGTCCCCACTACAGTGTGACAGTACTGCGTGCCTGCAGTTAACGCATGCTGCTCCAGTGCAGTGTTCATTCACTGAGATAGACACAGACAACCTTGCTAATGAAATTCACCATGCTCCGTGGGCAAGACCTGCAACGCTTTCAGGTTTTGCCCTGGTTCTGCCTGACATCACTCTGCTTAAAAAGAGGGGTGCTGTTCTCCACTGAGAAATCTGCAGGTGCAAAGGGAGAGTTTCACCTAGCTTTACGACAGGGAAAGGAGACATTCTAATCTGCAAGCTCCCAGAAGTCCCATCAGCTCAAGTCCCTCAGGCACGCTCTGACAGCACAACCCTTTCTGCTCTTTCCAGGGAGGCAGCCATGCTAGGAGCAAAGCTGGGCAGCAGGAGCTGGGCTGCAGCATTTTTGAATGCTGCCTCATTAACATTCAGCACATGGCTAAAGCAGCTTTTAGATTACTCCTTCCTGACTCTGGGACCTCATGTGTGAGTCAAAGGCTTGCACGTTTGCTTCCCCTGATCCCTGCAAGCCCCCAAACATAGCAAACTATGTTTTGAACAGTTCCATTAATTTCTGTGGACAGACAACCTTCTCACTTTTGTGAAGAAGCAGAGTCATCCTCTACTTCCTTGAACAGCATCATGTGAATGTGGGCCATCAGCTTCATTTCTCACAGGTGCATTTAGACTTTGCAGTACCCAGCTCAGGAACTCTCACACGTCCACTTGGTTTCAGAGGATGAGTGCACTGGTCTGACACTCTGGGGACTGAAAATCCCCAAGCAGGAAACAGGGAGGTGCCGAGACAGGCCAAGAGAAACACACATGTGTCATCAGGCCCAGACCATCTCCCCATGAGTCTCAACCCAGCCCATTTGCACCAAAGAACCAAATACAAAATATTGGGGATGCCATTCCTCTTTTTGGTTTCCTAGACTCAGCTTTTCCTTTCCACTATACATTCTGCTCCAAGACACAGGGATCTCTGCACATACTTCCATGCTTCTCCTCCAAAGCTTTTCTTCCTTGTCTATTAGCATTACGCCAAGTGCCCAACTGCCAATGAGACTTCAGGCAGAAATCCATCTATTTCTCCCCTCCAGCTCTTACTTAACATGTGGACTCTAATTACATTTCCTGTTTTCACAACAAAATATGTCTCTGTCCTCCACCTGCCCCTCCCCGAGATCATTACAAGAGCTCTAATAATGATAATCATCACCCATCTACCCTGAGAGCGAGGCATGGAGCATCTGCTCCATCTTCTCAAGTTGCCCTGTCCCACCTAGCCCCTGGTCACTCATTCCTTAGCGAGCTGCATACTCTGGTCCTGTGCCAACAGGGAGGGGCAGAAGCATGGCTGACAGGTTGGCACACCATATTGCCAGGGCTGGATAGTACCTGCAGGCTTTGGCTGGAGTGAAAGACATTACAGTTCAAGGGTGGCCAGAGAAACAAAGACAATTTAGGGAGGTATTAGGGACTGTCTCATGTCCAAAGGTAAGGATGAGACACTGTCCTGCTGAAGAAGCTCTATCCTCACTATTGATACAAGGTGCAGCAAACACTGCTAGGAAGTTTTGTAGTACACTCGGCTGGCTCACAGACCTGTGCAGTAAAAACACGGGAACACTTTCTAACAAACCTCCCCATTCCCAGCTGATCCAGCCGCTAGAAAAGCGAGCACCTCAGTAAAGCACAAAGTATCCATTTCCCAGGAGAAAGTGAAAACTGAGAAATTCTTCCCTACCCAGATAGACCGGAGCAGGCAGAAAGCTGATACAATTTACTCAAGCATGGACCTCGGTGCAGTCAGGTTTTTACAAAGCTCAAGCATTTGTCTAAAGGTAAATCAAATGGCTTCCACTCTCCTCAGAGGCCCAGGAATCTCACTCAGATGCAGTCTGTCACGATGGGGTGACTGAGTCCTGCATAACATTGACCTTGGATTTGCAATCAGAATCAGCTCTCGAACCAACTATTTTATCGGAATGTGCAAAATTCACTGGTCAGCTGGTGGCTTTGTCCACTTACAGAGGTCCAGGAAATGAGATTTTGCTTAGTTGTCACTTTATACCTCAGACTTTGCGCACTCTTCTAAGACAATCTCTAGCCCTCCCAGCAGCAAACAGTAAGGTGGCACTGAACTGAATATCAAGCTACGCAGTGTTTGCTTTAGTTTGCAGGCAGAGAGAAGACAGTAAGCTGCCCACCTCTTCCAGAGCCGAGCTTTGAAGAATTACCACTACTTCACAGAGCAGACATTACATCAGGCTCTTGGGACAAAGACAGTAACATAGAGGCACCATCAAGGAGATCGCAACACAAAGGAGCTATATAGCTATAGGACTAAAAGTATGGCCCAGACCGAGTCCGCAAGGCAGGGACTGCCTGACCCAAACATACAGCTGAATGCACTGTGCACAGCTTGGACAGAAAGAAGAGCTCCCAGAAGAGCTCCATGCATGGGCAGCAAGCACACCATCAGCACAGACAGCATCTCTGCTGCTCACAGAAACCTGTATCCCTCCCTCCTCATAGTCCAATGAGGCAAGAAAGCCAAGTAATTGCCCGAGTAAGAAAGTGTTGGTACGCGTGGCTGAAGGGAGACGATGTCCCTTTAAATGTGACTAAAGTGTTGTCAATGGATCTGCCATGGTAGAGGAGTTAATCCCCCCCCAGCCCCTCTCAGCCAGTGTGATGGGATAATTAGATGCGAGGGCTCAGCGAAGATGATGCTCCAGTTGCTTAGCAACTAATGGTTTCCATGGAAATGGCAAAGCACAGCCTTCGGAACAGTAAGTGAGCAGTGCAGCAGGGCAGGGAAAGATGCCTTAAACTCCTGCACTGATCCTCTCTCCAGAATAACTCCGAGGCCTTGAGGTATTAGGGGAATGAGAAGGGGGTGCCTTAAAGATACAACATCCCCGTTTCAAGTGTCAGTAGAAAGAAAAGCTTTGTTTGTTTTTTATTAGACTACATTTCAGTGACATGGTCCTTCTGATCTTGGTGACTCTCCACTATCAGGACAAGTGAGGCTGAATCACACAGGGTGGTCTTATGCAAAAGCTCATGCTCCAATACAGGGGTCATCCTGCTGTAAGCAGCTGAATGTGATTTCAGAGTAGGTTCTGAAAACCAGAGGTCAAGAGGTGAACACACACACACACACACATTAATGTACTTGGATTTTGAGTACTGTCCCATAAGAAACCATGTACAGGCATCCAGCCTGGCCCTGAACCGCCACGCAAGAGCAGATTTCCTTGCAATTCTGCAACACATACAAAAGCGCCACCAGCTATAAAACATGAAGAGTCTCACCAGAATAAGAGAGATCATATTTATTAACCTTTGCTCAAGTCTGTCATCTGGTATTTCCTTCAAGACGACCAATTCCTACTGCTTTATTACCACTGCTCCCTGCACCGAGTCAGCATTCCCCTGTTTCTGACCACTGCAGCCATGACCTGCATCACTTCTCACGTGCTGGCCATGCAGTTGCCCTTCTGCAAGCCACAATCTTGTCATCTCATGATCTGAGAAGAGACAAGCTCTGTTTATATTTGATAAGAAAGCCCAAGGATGTGGCATTAGCCGGGGCTGTCGATTCAGTACTAGGTGGTCTTCCCTCCCCTCTCACAATGCAGGGGTGGCCTGCATCACTGCCTGCTTGCAAATGACAGCGTTATGTGTTAAAGCTTTGCAAACATCTCACTGACTCCAAGACGCGCCGGGGCTCCTTCCTCCCCTCACTGTATGCATTACCTCTCCATCCCTGCAAACACAAGGGATGCTGTCTGGGACACCCAGGAAGGATGAAGCATCCTGCCTGCAGAGAAGGATAATTTAGCTGCAAGTGAGGTCTCCTCCCTGGAGCCCTGTGTCCTGATCCACCCAGCACTTCAGGAAGGTACCAGAGCAGAGTTGCCAAAAATGTTGCCAAGCATTTTAGACTCTTGTCCCCTATGGCTTTCAAAAGGGGAAATCAAAAGGAAGTGCCGTGCTTTGTTCCGCAGGGGAGTGGCACGAAAGGTGAACGGCAGTGAGCCTGGCAGAACCAGTCGCTTCAATCGTCCGCCAGCTCACCTTTGAAGTGGTTTGAAAAATCAGGGAGGAGGGGCAGAGACCCGACTTCAGCTCTTTTGCTGCAACTTCACAGAATTTGAGGACATGGAGGGGTAAGAGGCCACCTTTCCACCACCAGAAAAATAGCGTGTCTGTTCGCAGAGAATAGAATATGGCTAATAAAAAAAGACTGGGATGCTCATCAAATAATTCAGTTGTGTTCTCACCTCCTGAGGAAGCTATGAACACCTACACCACCAGCAACATCTACCTGTGGTACTGACAGAGATACACCAGGCATCTGCAGGATTAACCAGGCACCTGGACACACCCCCTGGTCCAATGCCAGTGGAGGAACTGCCTCTCACCAGTCACAGCCTTCTCTCTGCCTCCCATTCCCGCTTCCCCTGCCACCTCTCTTTAACAGAAAGGACTGTTCTTAACCTTGGCTCACACAAATCCTGGGAGCTCTTTCTATATCATAGTCATAGCACCAGCCACTTGCTGTGTCATGGGGAACTGAAGCAATGGCAACACAGCAGGAGTGGCACTGTGTGAGGACAAGCCAGGCACCTGCTGTGCACCCTGCACTAGGAAGATGGAGAAAAATACCAATATTTTACCAAATACCAAAAATACCAACAATAATCCTTGTTCTACCACAGGAAAACCACAGGTGAGTGGCATGACCATTGTCCACAAGCCCAGAATCTCCAACAAGCCCACCAAGCTTTCTTCTATACAAAGATCATCAGTTGGGCAAAGCCAAGACAGACAAGACACACTCATATCACAATAGACAAGCAGATATCACTCTGCACAAATTCAAAGCTTTCAGGGGCTGTGGTTTTTGAGCCACACCCAAATAACAACTCTGAAGCCAAGTTACAGCGTCATCTTTAGAAGGACAAGCTTAGATGCAGTGTCTTTCAGGAACAGAAGCAAATCTAGTTTCTCTGGCTTGGTGAGAAGACCTCACACAACACATTCATGTGAAGCCAAAGCCTGGCCAAAGACATCTACCCACACCTTAACATGCATGTGCAGAAATGCACATGCAAAAGTCAGGCACCCCACAAAGCAATAGAGCACACTTACAGCTGTATCTCAAATCCAAAGTCTTTACTCATAATTTGCAAACAAGTCCTAAACTAAAATGCCAGGAGATGACAATCAGCAAGCAAAGACCATCATGCTTGCTCCCTGACCCAACCCGCATCCTTACAAAGCTTCCCTGTAGTTTTTGTGTTTATGAGGTGTGTGGGAGTAGGTCAGACTGGTTTTCAGTAAAATGATCCCATAAATTGTCTTCTGCAGAGGTACCGCTCACCTGAAAAGAGCTGGCTTTGAGGATTCCTGATGTCCCAAGCCAAGCTGGTCACCTCTCTACATTTTCAGCTCCGTTCATGATGCAGATAGAGATGCTGGCTACTCTGGACTTCTGCATGTGTCAGTAGGTTCTCTTCTAACTTCTGTTTCACCTTCCAAAGCTAGAGGGGGACAAAAAAAAAAAAAAAAAAAAAAAAAAAAAAAAAAAAAAAAAAAAAAAGGTGTTACGATACAAGAGAGAGCTTCTGGTTAAACTGCAGGCCATAAGGAATCAGCAAGTTTAGATTTTTACTTGCCACAAATTGGCTCTGTCAGTCTGATCACAACCCCTCACACTGGGAAAGCAGGGGTAGCAAGACAGAGCCCAAGGGGTTACAATGATTTCTCTCAGAACTTACAGTATACAAACCAATGAGATTGGTATTCAGCAACTGAATGACAAAGGCAAAAATTAAGGCCTTTTAGCCTTCTCCTAGACTTGAAGTCTGTGATTGCAACCATATATATTTAAAACATTCCTGGGCTTTAAGCTGGCAACCAACACTTCTGTCTCCTGTTCTGCTAGCTGCATTGCATGGACTATGCAGAACACAGGGCTCCTTTCCCTGCTTTACCTGCCTGGGTTACAGCAGTGCCTCAAATCTCCACCAGTAAGAAGTAAATGTTATTCACATGGGGAACACTTTCCATTCCTGCAGCAGAGGCAGGAAATGTTAGCAAGCTCTTTTCACATCTTCTGTGGGAGGAGGGCCTAAGTTCAACCGTTCAGGGATTCTCTGGGTGGAGCACTGCATTATTATGTTATCCTTCCCCCGCCCTTGTGTTACTTACCAGCTTCACAGACCAGTACACCCTTCTCTGAGGAGAGAGAAACCTGCGGCAAGATGGGAGAAAAAGGAATCTCTAATCAGCTGCAGGCAACTGCTGCAGGTACCCCCAGAAGGTCTGCAGCTGTTTCTCATCTCCTTCAGTGCTCTGTGGTAGCTTTTGCTGGAGAGTCCTCACCTCACTCTCCAGGGCACCGTCTCTGAAAGAGCTACAGGTGAATTTGGTCGCTCCTGCAAAATGCCAGCTCACGCGGCCTCTTGTGGCCAAGCCACGCACACCCGTGTCTCATCCTCTGCCAGTTCTGCCAGGCGGCTCCAGGAAAGTGGCACCGAGAACAGCATCCTACCCATGGACAAGTCCTTCCCCCAGTATCGTTGTTTTGTAGTCACATCAGTGCCTCACACGTTACCCTGCTTGCTTTTCAAAAGCCACACCTGGCTGAAGAGCAAGCAGGTCAATACAATTCATCCGTGTGTGAGGTCTACCTAGCACAGGGCTTCTTTTACACCCCCAAATTACATTGTTCTAAGGTTATTAACATAACTGCATCCAGTCTAGCACTCTTGTGTGAGTTTATCGTTGAAGTACTCATGGTTAGGTGGGTAGGTGAGGCATCAATTGAGGATGCATGTAGATAGTCACAGGCTTAATGAGTTACTATGCCTCAGCTGATGCATACCACACTGTGTTAGAGTTTCACTCCAGATGGAGAGGGGAAAGCGACTTGCGGTGCAACAGGCCAAGTGATACGTGGTAAATTATTAAACTATAGTAGCTGTATTGTTGGCAACACGTCCCAAGTCAAATACCAGGCTCTGGTTTCAGGAAGGGAAAAGGGTTTTGATTGGAGTGTGCTCAGACTTTTTTGAGGAAAGCAGCCAACAGAGCAGGTCCTGCTCACACCTGAGGAATCTGACAGGAAGCACATCATCGTCTCCACTAACGAATGAACTTTGCCACACAGGGGTGGGAAAAGCTGTGTGACTGTAGACTTCTGCACCTAGCAAAAGCAAAGCCAAATTGACTTGATATTTCTCCAATGTTTAACGAGAACTAAGCAATCATTATTACAATACAAACTGTCATGCCTGCTTTCATTGAAGAGGCAAAACTGAGCATTCTGGATCCTTCTCTGCCCTTTGAAGGTTACCTTTTCAAGAAAAGCTTGGTTTGGTGTTTCACTTGTTTTTCAACAGCCCATCTCAAAAATGCAAACATGCAAAGGGTGAGAATATTGATAGCAAACAGCACAGGAACATTTGGCCCAAAGCACTGCAGAGCAAACCTGCCATGGGGAAACGCACCTTACCCTTTTCTTTCATCACAAGGAAGAAACCCAAACAACTCAAAGCCAAACCTTTGGTGCAAAGGTCATAGAATTCACTTTTAAGCCGAGATTCTCCCAGCATTATGATGCAATCTTTTCCAGCAACTGACAAAACCTGTCTGTCTCCTGGCTACAGATTGGCAGCAAGTCCCTGATGTACTCATCTGCTACAAGCATAACCTGTGTCCTCCTACGAAATGGTCAACATATGTAGAGAATCTGAAATCTAATTGCTTGCTGGTACTAAGCCAAGGCTTGGATTTTGATAAGTAGCTAGTCCATTTCCACCCTATCACCTATGTCCCCTAGAACCCTGAACAGAAGAGTGATGGTGAGTGTGTGAATAGGATAAGGATGTCTTACAGCCACCCTTTAATAGCACAAACCACATCATTTCCTTCATAAGACCTGGGGCAGATTAGTCAGGGAAAGATATGGTCGAAGAAACAAAAGCAATTCAGAAAGGCACAGAATTTCGATTGTCTCTTCAAGATGAACAAGAAGTTTCTATGGGACACTCTGTGAAAGCACTTCCAGACAGCATCTGCTTAACATGTCTCTTTTTCCCCCCTGATTGTGTTACCACTTCAGTGATTTTTTTTAAAGCAATTTTCCAGCTTAAAATCTGCTACTGCCACGCAAGGCAGCTCCCTGGTACCTGAGAAAGCATCCCAAGCACTCTGTGCCCCCCTCAGAGATTCATCCTACTTCCAGAGACATTCAGGTTCTTAGAGTGGGGAAGTCCACTGCAGAGCGTAGGTAACACTGTGACTTTTATCAGAAGCAGAAAAAAATTAAAATGTTTGCCCTATAAATACAGGAATGGCTCATTTATCAAGGCTCTAGCAAAGTAAATGGGCAGAAAACAGAGTCTGCATGGTGTCACTTACCTTATTCTCAATCAGCTCACTTTCTCCAACAATATGGACCATTTACTCACTGTAAGGGGCTTAAATAGGTATTTATAAGTGTGAAATATAAACCAGCCTTTCACTCACCTGTGAGATACCCTTTTTAAAAAAAATATATGAAATCAAGTCTCTCAATACACGGAACACTTCAAGATCGTGTGATCCTCTGTGCCACCCCACACAGATCTCACTGTGCTCAGCCCCCAGAGATTACTTTGCCATACAAAAAAAATGTACTTGAGTTTTCAAAACAAGTCATTTTGGGAAAGCCTGCACTTAAGAAACATCCTTGAGGACAGGGATGTGGCAGAGGAGCTCAAATCCACCATCGTTGCTGAAGACCTTCTGCAAGGTAAGGGCCTCAGGGGGACTGACAGACTTGCATTCTTTCTGCAAAGAGTCCTGTCTCCAAAGCTCAGGTGAAAACTCTGAAGTTTAGTAAATAGTAAGTTCCAGTCTAGAAATTAACAAAAAGCCCATTTTCTTTATGTTTAAATGTGATCAGATCAAATTACAAGTGTCCTAAACTATGTATAAAGCCTGCACACAGCTTACAGAAAAGGAGGCTAACACCAAAAATATAAGCTCACCACAGTGTCCCCAGGCTGCCCATGTCTACCAGCTCCTGAGGAGATCCCACACCATCCCTGCTGAAGTGGCACACTGACCCCCTGGCACACAAGTGCTTGCTGCCACGGGGTAATGCCAGGGGTAAGTCTGGAACCCAGAATTACCAACAGAAGCTGTCAGTGTTTCAGGGAATGGCCTGGGAAAGGCCAGTTTCTTTTGCCAGCCAGAACATGTGTGTCCAAACTGGAATTTTTCTAAACTTATTTAGGAAAGGTTGAAGCCCATCTCTTAAGGACAAGGATATAATTACATAATTGTGCCTGTAGATGCATTTCTCTCTGAATGTAACCTTTTGGGTAGGAAAACTCGGGAAAGGAGGACTCAAGGGAGTAACTTACACTGTTCTGGCTGTTCAGGGGAAAGAGAAAGTAAAATCTGAGAGCTGAGCACCGTTGTTCAGGCTGGCCACAGAGGGCCACGTACACGCAGAAGTGCACACTGTATGCAAAACAGGAAATAAAACACTGTTTAGAGGAATAAGAAGGAAACTACGGACCTTTGCTATGCAATTTACAATGCATCAGAGCTTCTCTGCACTGCCTCTGGACAATACCATCTAGACACAGTCCTCAAGTGGGACTGGCCAAGTGACATTTCTCCTTCGCCTTAGAATGTGGCTTTCAGCCCCGTCTGTGGATATGGGTAAACCCCAGCCTGGTCTGGCATAGACCCAGCCAGATCTGACAGCCCGGTGACCTCAGTCGCTGATGCCACAGAAACCTCCTCTCCAAACATATCCTGGAACTACTCTGCCCTGGACTGCTCTGAGAAGGATGTACCATCATCCTCCATCAAGACTGTAAAGGTACAAAAAGGAGAACAGCATGGGCAGGCCTAGGCATCAGACGTGCTTAATAATCCTGCAAGAACAAACGAGCTGGCTCAGCAGCTCCGCAAGCAGCTGCCTCCCATTTCATCAGGGGTCAGTCGATGCACAAAGACCGTCTGATGAACAGGCTGAGAGTATGAAGTGTGGGGACAGAGATTGAAATTTTAAGTATATAAGCTTTCTATACTCATTCTGCGAGACCCACCCTCTCCCAGAACAAAAGCAGCTTGTCCCTGTCCCTCATTCCACCCAGAGCTAATATATCCATGTCCTTTTTGGTTTTTTCTCCTTCCTCTCCCCAGCTTACTGAGGATGAAGATACTTCGTGCATGAATATCCCAGTTTCTTGGGAGATGCCAGAAACTCTCAAAGTTCAGGCAATGCTGAAGCCTTGGAAATCCACAGTCCTCAGGCCTCAGAGCATGAAGCTCAAGTGCCTCAGGCAGACACGCACCAAAATTGAGGGAGGCTGGCCCCATCCATCCCTTAATTACTCCATTCTCATCACCCTTGCCCTGCACAACAGTGCAAGTGGCAATCTGATGGTACAGCAGATCTACCAGTTCACATGGTACCCACTCTTCTCCCAGATCCTACTGCAGAATGAAGGGAAAAGGGACAACAACGCGTACAAGAGTCTCTGATCTTCTACTAGGGAGCAGAGATATGGCAGCCAAGTCTTGCGTTTGGGTCCTAGCTCTGCTTTGGGCTCAAGATCCTGCCAAGAAAACCGTTTCCTTCTTTGTTAACACCCAAACCCATGAGTCTTGAGACCCAGCAGTTTAGTTTTGTCTTACCCTCCTCAGGAAAATGCAGTGCTTAACTGCGCCAGCCATCCTTGCACCCCAGGAATCGGGGAGGACCCTCTCCTCCTTCCCTCACTTAGATACAATGTATGCTGTTATCTATCACAGCCTCTAAGTCTATCAGCTCAGGACAAACCCCTCCACACAGGCTGCACTTCTCATTTTTTCAAATAGCCCCAGAGGGCTGGAAAAACACAATCTGACACAAGCTGTGCTTCAGCAGCTGCTTTGAGAAAACCACTGGCTTCACGTGCAGTGGGGGAAACCGCAAGTCCTGCCTGTGGAAGCTGACTCCAGAAGGACACAGAAGGTTTCAGGAAGAAGCACAGGTCCTGACCAAAGAGACTCCAGACTCAGTGCACCAAAGCATGAGCAAACCGTGTACGTTTCAGAGAGCAGGAGCCATGCAAACTGCAGAGCAAGTCAGACTTTACAGGATTCCCATGGTGGGAGGGATACAGGTGGACACCCAAGCCAGTACACAGTCATCATCATAGCAGGACACCAAGTCTAGCAGATGACACCAGACAGTCAGAGATACCTGTAGAGACACTCCCAGCAGGGCTTGGTCACCAGACCAGACAAGAACCCTCATTTAGTAAAACCAACATAAGGAGATAAAAGCACGCTACATTAAACCACCAAGACTTCATCTCAGTATTGTGTTGCTCAGCAATATCTAAATCACTTTAACATGGATAAGGACTGAGGCTGTAGCATCACTGCCTGAGCAGTCATTACAGTCCAAGTACCTATCACAACTTCCTCTTTCTATTTTTTGCAGATCTCATGAGGTCTCTGTTTGGTCTATGATTCTCCTGTCTCCCTGCTTCTGAAATGCATACTTCATGTTTTCAAGCCAAGCTTGTTTTCTCAGGCACTGCCACAGGTAGCTTCTCAAAAACTGTGTGTGGAAATGATCAGCATTGTGACACAAGGCCTCAAATTTAGAAGAGGGGAAAGAAAGAGATGACCAATCTCTTCTTGAGTAATGCAAGTTTTTGCACTGACTGCATGCATTTTAAGTTGCAGAGGCATTTTGACATGTGGCAACTGATACAACTTTAACACAAAGTCCTCTATACAAGCTGTTGCCTCTTGCAGTGTTCGTGAGGTACAGAGAATTAAGCTGTAAGAGAAGGTTGATCTGTTTCCTAAGTCTTGGCCGACATGTCAGAGGCTGAGCAGAGAACGCATTAGCCAGCTGAGTGAGGGGAGCCCTTACCATACAGACGTTATTCCAAGCTGATGCACTTGCCCGCCCAGCTGTAAAACAAGCAGGCAAGGATGCACGTAAATGCTGGGCAGACTGCTTGGAATTTCTGCAGTGCTCACTTAGCAGAAACCAGAGAGCACTGCAAAGTACAAGGAGGGAAAGAGTTATCTTGGAAATGCGAGGACATGACAAAGGAAAAAACTCAAAACAATCAGAGCTTACTGTTGGGTTGTTGACTTACTTGGTTCTCCAGTGAGAGGCAGGAAAATCATGTCCCCAGGCCAGAATTCAGGCAGGTAGCAGGTGTCTAGCATTCAAGAACAGTATATTTTTCATACCTTCTTCCTGGTTGCTGTGGCAGCTGCTCAAGCTGAAGCCCAGTTATGTCCATTATCAGTGCAGCAGGAGCCGGAGAGCCCTGTCAACAGGGGACAAACAGCACCCAGTCACACTGTGAGTTCTGGAGTTCACTACCGTTTTGTGTCCTAGACCAGACTCACAGGGAGGGGATGCCAGGGGACAGCCCATCTAAACCTCCTTGACAGGGCACTCCCTGGGCATCAGCTCCTTCCACCTGTGCGCTTGTGAGAGCATAAAAGAACAGACATGTTGAAACTGAATTGATCCCTTGGCTCAATTCTAAATGCATGCAAACGAACTGTAGCATGCAAACCATTGCCCAGGGTGGGTGTGCACAGCTAGGCACTAACATCACCTGTGTCACTGCAGAGGTCAGAGGGGGGGAGATACATGGCTGTCAGTCCCCACACAAGACAGCACAGATGGTCTGCCTGAGCAAGACCTGATTTAAGATGGTCTTTGAAGGCTGCACTGGATGGCAGCAATGAGGTAACTTCGATGCTGCAGTTTGGGTGCTCTGCTTCCATTGCACCAGACTAGACCATGCACACCCTCTGGTCTTAATAAATGTAAAAACCAAAAACCAAACAAAAAAAACCCAACCCAGATATTTTACTAGAGCTGTGGATGGGCAGGAAAATAACGGCGTCAGACTAACACTACCACGCATTGTCACAAGGTGGTTCGACTGGAGATCAGCATGTATCAGGGGTGTGGGACATGCCTCCAGAAAGCATTCATAACAAACGAATAAAGTCTGAAACCAAATGACACTTCAGATGGGCCCGGGGAGAGCGGCGTTTGCCTCACGCACGTCCCCGCTCGGTAGGACGGGGCGGGCACCGGCGGCATGCTGGCGTGAGGCACCCGAACGCACGTTTCCTCCCGCCACCCTCGCGTCCGACCGCCCTGCAGCGGGACTCGGCCACCCCCGACACTGCACCGCGAAAGCTCCAGCACCTCTGCTTTGCCCCGCGGCCGCTCAGGAACCCTCACCCCCGGGTCCCTCCCGGACCCCCCCCCGCACCGGACCGGGGCCGGCGGGAGGCGGGCGGTGTCGGCGGCCGCGCCTGCGCCTTGCGGAGCCGCGCCGGGCCGGGCTGCCATGGCCGTGCACTACTGCGGCCTCTGCCGCCGCACCTCCTTCTCCGGCCGCCGGCACCTCTACAGCGCGGGGCACCGGCGGCGGCTGCGGGAGGCGCTGGCCAAGCTGCAGGAGGAGGTGACGGCTGCGCGGGCGGCGGCGGCGGCGGCCGAGGATGGCGGCGGGGCCGTGCGGCGCTACGACCCGGCGGAGCACGATCGGCGCGTCTGGTGCCTGTGCTGCGGCCGCGGCGTGCGGCGCGACGGGCGGCGGGACGGGCTGGCGCTGCCGCAGGCCGGGCTGCTCCAGCACCTGGCCGGGTGGGTACGCGCGGGGGCGCCGGCGGGGGCCCGGCCGGGGCCGGCACTGACGTGTGTCCCGTAGGCCCGAGCACCGCCGTGAGACGGCGCGGTTCTGGCGGGAGAACCGGGCGGAGGCGGCGCTGCGGGAGCGGTTCCTGGTGCCGGCCGAGGAATACGAGCGCTTCGAGCGGGCACTGGAACGGGCGGTAGCCGCGCACCAGCGGCGGGAGGAGGAGCGCATCCAGCAGGTACCCCCCGGCCCCGCACCGGCCCCGCACCGGCCCCAGCGCATCCGGCCCGGCCTCACCTTCTCCTTTCTTCTCCCCGCAGATGGCGGCCGCCATTCGGGAAGCCGAGCACAGACAGCAGGAGACGGTGCGGGTGGCCCTGCAGGTCGGTGAGCCGTATCCTGCCCTGGCTGCACCCCCGTGGGGACCGTGACGCGCACCCCTGCTGGCACCGGGCGCTCTTCGTAGGGGCTGGGGGTGGCTGGGTGGGCTTTGCTAAATACCAGAAATACTGTTCCTTTTTCCTGAATCACACTCAGCTTCAAACAGAGACAAACCTTTGCACAGGACCTTCTGTCTGCAGCCGCTCAGCGGGACCTGAAAGGTGAGAACCATGGTCTTTAAATTGCTGCTAACCCAAACCCTGCTCAAAACACTCGACCCCGCCACAGCCTGTCACACTTGCTGCTGCTGTTGCCAGAGTTGATGCCATCATCACCAGGATCACACATTTGCTCAGATCCTTCACAAACTCTTATCTAGATTGTAGTAAGCACAAGAACTTCAGAAAGATCTCTGTCCTGTCCACACATCCATAGGTAAGCACCACCAACCATAAAGAGCGAGCACAGTGGTGACCTACGTGTGTTTAACATCAAGCCCCAAGAACATTTCCTTCTTACTGCACAGCTCTCCAAACACAAACACAACTCTGCTCTAGAAACCTCTGAACAATCATGTCCTGCCGCACTTTGTCCACCACCCACCTCTCTGACTGCATCTCGGCCTGTGTTCCAGGGAATCCTCTCATGATGTAGAGCAGCCTGGCCCCAGTGGGATGCAGACAGGGCCTGACCTAAACTGGATGGAATCAGGCCAGGCTTTGACCTTCATTGGCCACCAGGTAGGGGTGACTTGTGAGCAAGCATGACCTCAGTTTAACTTGAAGTTACGTACAGAATGCGTCACCAGGCAAACCACAGGGCAGCTGGCTCTGGGGCTGGAAAAGGCAGCTTTGCAGAATCAGGCAACCAACTCGCTGGGAGTTCCAGTCACTCTGCATTAACTCATGTTTCGTTAAGGCAACATTCTTTAACACACTCTGAAAAAACCAAACACTTCTTAAAAGGAGAAGAGCCTCCCTTGGTGTCTTTTTGTAGCAGAACTGGATTCTGAAAGGAAATGCACACAATAGTTTTGTTTAGATACTGACTCTTAAAACCCTCTGTTTCTCATGAGTGTTTTGTTTCCATTAACAGGAAACGGAAGGGAAAGGAAATGTTCACACAGGTAATCACACCTGCTCCGTGATCCCTTAGTTTGCTACCCTACCAAGACCTCTTGGCTGGCCAGCGTTAACAGGGATAACCAAAATCAGTTCTGAAGCAGCTGCAGTTACCAGGAGACACTTGCGCTTTGGCCAGTATTTGATGTACTAGAAGGGAACACTTTGATGTTGTGAATGTTGCTGGTGCTGCTGCCACACGACACATCTGCTCTGGGGTGTGATCTGACATGGCCTCAGCTGAGGCAAGCAAGCTGCTTTTTCTCACAAAGCCCAAGGTTCATGTTTCCTTTGCCACTGACTGGGCAGGATGAGTGGCGCACACAGATGGGGAAGGAGGAAGGCTTTTCTCTACCTCAAGCTCAGGATAACTTCAGTGGCCAAAAACATTTTTGCTGTGACTTCTAGGAGCAAAACCTCCATGGCTAACAGAGGAAGAGGATGGAAGTAAACAACAAATTGGACCTTCATACGAGGAATTTCTCAAACAAAGTGAGTGGGTCACATATGTCTCAGCCTGACACTCGCTTTACCACGGTAAAGAACCAAAAGCAATTGGCCTGAAAAACTTTTGCTGAATAAAATGTTTCTTTTTTTTTTTTTTTTTTTTTTTAAGAGGAGAAGCAGAAGTTGAGAAAGCTCCCAGCAGAGCGCGTGGGCGCCAACTTCGACCATACCTCTCAAACAGGTGACAGCTGGCTCCCTTCCTTTGGGCGGGTGTGGAATCACGGCAGGAGATGGCAGTCCAGGTAAGCTCTGGAGCAGCACGGATGAGTGCATGGCCGAGGGTTTGTGGCTTGCTTCCATGCAAGCTACTGATGGAGCAGGCTTTGTGGTGGCACCCAGTGTAAGGAGATGCCTTGCCTCATGCAAGAGTCACGCCACTCGGCACTCAATTCAGGCAGAGCGTCTCTCCCATCCCGGAGCAGCGCATATGACTGGAAAGGTGGAGCGTGGTCATGGCCGTAGAGGCTGCACATAGTGGGCGTCTGCCTCTTTGGGCTTGGCTCACCATCCAGACCCACATCCTGTCCCACTGTGCTAAAACCTCTCTGTCAGCCACCTGGAGAGACTGTTACAGCTCACTGAGGCAACAGAAAGCACAACCAAGTGAGCTTCCAATCCAAAACACAGTGTAGCAGTCTCTTACCCATTAGACCAGGCAGCATTTGTTACCTCTTTCTAAAGGTTCCTGCACTTTGACTTCTGTTCTCTTTCAGGCATCAGTTTAGAACTGAATCGGGGGAAAAGAAGAAAAAAAGGTGATCAGAAGAGGAGCACCAAAGAAACCAAGCTCTGCCTGTTGTGAAAGGTGGACTGTGGGCAGCTGCCAAGTTTAGTGCTGTTGTTCAACATGTGAAGGCAGGGTAACTGCAATGCTAACTCCAAGTTAACTGTTACTAAAAGCTGTTTCGCTGGGGGTGGGTGTTGTACCTGCTGTGTCTAGCTGGGCATTGAATTCTGAAGCCTCCAGCTACACAAAGGCAGATCCTGCCAGCAGGGTAAATCTCCTGCCTGTGCCTGATCTTTGGAATTGGAAAGCCTCAGATACAGCACATGCTGCCCATGGCTGATGGCAATGTGTAGCAAGAAACCCAGTTAAGGAAATAAATTTCTGAGAAATAAACTCTTTAAAAAATAAATTGCCTGTTTCAGTAGAGCAACAGAAACTCTTTCAGGTGCAAGGACCATTCTGAGGGCAACCGATGCCCTGCACCTTTTTTTCATTACAACTTATATTACTTCCCCTATTTCTGCCTTGTCTAAAGGACAATTCATTAATCCCAGGTAGAAGAAAGGAAGCCTTAAAGGCCTTTGCCATGCATAGTCCCTTTAATATAAATAAAATACTTACAGCCTTACTTAGAGCTGCTTATCTACACATCCCCATAGATGCTGATATAGCCAATTCTGTTGTCTTGTAAATAGAGATCAGTGGAGGGAGTTTAAATGAAAATATCCCACTAGCACCTTCTCTTCCTACTACAGAAGCAGGCTTCAGTTTTAGTCCTGCTGGAAGTGGATAGATATGGTTTAATATCACTGGCCGCTGTAGCAATGTAAAATCACGTTTGTGGCACATTTGTAACGCTATAAATGCAAAGTCTGTCCAGCAGATGCCACGACCTGTATCAGGATCCTGTATCGATAATGCTACAATAACGAAACATACACATTCTTGAAAAAGACAGAACAATTATTTAAGTAATTTTATTGTGTGCATCTACATATGACACATTGTTGAGAGGGTCACTGGAGAACCTGCAAGGCAAGAAGTCCCAAATCAGACAGACAGGTTAAAGCCAGCCCATACAACATGCTGAGGGCTCTGCTCCTACAGTCACAGTGTTCCACAGCAGCCCATGACAGCAGGATGTGCCCACACGCCCCCAGAGACAGGAGAGCACCCACTGCTTTCCTCATCTGATGGGCAACAGCAACAAGATCACAAATTGCTCTTTCATTCTCAGGAGCCAACGTTCCCAGTAACTGCAGTATGGGAAGCTGCTCAGAGTGTGAACCTGGAGAAAGGTCCCACCCAAGGCACAGTGGGACCTGCCAGTCCCATCTGTGAGCCCCGACAGAGCACGGCCCAGCCCCCACACAGCACCCACCACCTCACCTCCCTACGCATCCTCCCCGGCGGCAGGTGCGTCACCGCCTTTTGTGTTTCTGGTGTAGATCACTTGGGCTCGGTGCTTGGACACCAGTTTGATCAAACCTGTGAAATAAAAATTATTTGAAATCACGTATGCACTGGAGGCTGCTGGGAATGTGCTCCCATGTACAGCGGCAAAACGGACAGTGCAATAAGAATCGCCAGGATGCCTGATGATGCCACATGGGCTCATACAAGACTTTTGCTCACTGTGACACAGCCTACATCACCACCTGTCCTGGCAGCATTTTCCGAGTATAGCAGTGCCACAGAGTGCAGCAGAACCTCTGCTCCTGGCTTTGGAGCATTTCCAAAATACAAGCTAAGGCAGTGGCTCGTCAAAAAAAACCCCGCTGACCTGCATACTTCAGATGTAGCACCAAATCTTCTGGGTGAGCACAGAAATGAAAACATTCAAATCAATTTCTGTTTCTTCCACAGTTTTGAGAGCTTACCTTTGCTGAGCAGTTCCTGGAGAGCAGCCCTAGCCAGGGAGCCTCGAATCTTCAGTCTCTCTGAGACAACAGCAGGTGTGATGAGCTTGTAATTGGGCACTTCTTTGCACAGTTTGTCGTAAGTGGCTTTATCAAACAGGACAAGGTTGTTCAACTTGTCTCTCACTTTCCCCTTGGACCACTTCTACTTGAAAAAAAAACCAACAAAAAACAATCTCTAAGCTGTCTTCTAAGCAGTAGCAGATGATCAGCTTTAGGATGCCCTAAGAACTGCCCCGTTCAGTGCCTCTGTATCACACCCCAAATTAGAGTACTAATAAGACAAGTAAAATTGTATTTGTAAGCATAGGTGTTACAGCTTATATCTACGGTATTTCCAAATAAAATAAAGCCTTTAGTTACTCCAGCTTAACACTACCGCGACGGATGAAGAAAAGTTTCTCTAACACCGTTATGGAACCCACAGCCCCACACCATCCCAGTGCCAGGAGGACTCAGAACCTCATCCTTGTGGTCTGATCACACCACACACGTGGAAGGCCTGGGAAGCCCCGACAATCTCCTCTGGGCTGCCCAGCTCCCGCATGCCTCTGCCGTGGCTCCGGCCCCCGGGTTTTCACGGCAGGCTGCAGAAGGGCCGCGGCTCGGGGCCTGCCGCCAGCGAAGCCGCCGCAGTAAGCGCGGTGCGGGCCCCGACGCCGCCTACCTTTTTCTTGGCTTTGCCACCGGACTTGTTGACCGGGTCCTTGTCCTTCTTGGCGGACTTGCCAGCATCTTTCTTCTTCTTGTCGTCCTTAGGCGGCTGCAGAGGACCGGGGGCGCGGCGGGAAGAGAGAACGGGACGGTCAGCGGCGGGGAGCGGGAGCGGCACCCCCAGGGGACTACGCCGGGGCCCCCGCCCCCAGGGAGCAGCCCCTGCCCTCAGGGAGCAGCTCCCGCCCCGCGGCAGCCCCCTAACCCACCGCCCCCCACCGCCGCCCGCTCACCATGGTGCGCAGACGGCTGCTCTCCCAAGATGTCGGCCGAGAAAGGAAGCGCCTGGCGCGAGGCGTGCGGAGGCCGCGAGCTCTGGGGCGGTTTCCGGGACACGGCGTGACGCCACTTCCGGCAGGGCGGCCATGGCGATCTTCAGCGTGTACGTGGTGAACAAAGCGGGCGGACTCATCTACCAGCTGGACCACTACGCGCCGCGCGCCGACACCGAGAAGACCTTCAGCTTCCCGCTGGACCTCGTTCTGCGCCCGCACGACGAGCGCGTCGTCGTCGCCTTCGGACAGCGCGATGGCATCCGCGGTGCGGCGGCGGCTGGGGGCGCCGGGCCGGGCCGGGCCGGGCGGCAGCGGCCGCGGGACTGACCCCGCGCTGTTCCTGCAGTGGGCCACGCCGTGCTGGCCATCAACGGCGCCGAGGTCAACGGGCGTTTCACCGCGGATGGGAAGGACGTGCTGGAGTTCCTAGGCAACCCCGCCAACTATCCGGTGTCGATCCGCTTCGGCCGCCACCGTCTCTCTTCCAACGAGAAGCTCATGCTGGCCTCCATGTTCCACTCGTGAGACAGGGCGGGACGCGACGGAGCCGGGTGGCGTGGGCAGGGGTGGCTGGGATGCTGAGGGCCTTCTCCCTGCAGGCTGTTTGCCATCGGGTCGCAGCTGTCCCCCGAGGTCGGGAGCTCTGGGATTGAGATGCTGGAGACTGACACCTTCAAGCTGCACTGTTTCCAGACACTGACAGGTACTGTCCATCCCCAGGCACCACTCTCCTGTGGCAGGCCTCTCACAGAGCTTGGCCTTCCTCACGGTCTTGTCACTTCACTGTGGCCCCAGGGATCAAATTCGTGGTTCTTGCTGACCCGAGGCAGGTGGGGATAGATTCCCTTCTCCGCAAGATCTATGAGATTTACTCGGACTTTGCACTGAAGAATCCTTTCTACTCCCTGGAGATGCCCATCAGGTAAGGGCCTGTGTTTAACAACACAGCTGCAACTCCTCACCTTTTTCTGCATGTGCAGGAACAAATACTGCTGTGCAGTAGCAAAGCAGATGCAGAGGCTGAGGGAAGGGAGAAGACACAGCACACTCCTGCAGGGAACAGACACTGACCTGTACTTCATCAAGTGCTGCTCTGCTGGGGAAGTGGGAGGTGCTTTTTCTTGGTATAGTCCCTGCTGTCCTAATGGGGCCCTGCAGCCCATGCAGGAAGCTTCTACTTTAATGAACAGCCAAGGCTAAGTTTGACAGCAGATGGGCTGCTGTCTTCTGACTTACAGAATCTTTCCTGGGAGGATGTAGAGCCAAAAGACTGTTCTGTAGGTTAAGTCATCCCCTTCTGCTTTTCTGTTTCAGATGTGAGTTGTTTGATCAGAACTTGAAGCTTGCACTGGAGGTGGCAGAGAAAGCTGGACCCTTTGGACCAGGATCATAAGGAAATCCTCACCTGTTGCGCAGACTTTCTCTGAAGGGCAAGGCCTCTCACTTCCCTGTGGCCTCTCCTGGAGCTCTCTCCTCAGTGGCAGAGACTGTGTATCCCCAAAACATGCTTCCTTATCTCTCAAAATACCCTTTTATCCTCTTTGTTGTGATATTTACTTTAAGCAGCCTTGTTACTACTGTTTACACTGTGCCTCAGAGGCTTATTCTGCTGTTGTGACTCTGCTGCCGTCAAGTGAAGAAAAGAAAGGTGTGAGTCTGTGGCCTGCTCACAGTCAATCATTTCTTTCATTTCATACTTGTATATATGTATTTTTCCTGTATACCTCTAACTTATGGCTTCACAGCAGGTTTCTGAGCAGAAGCAATAAAGTCTGTTAAAGAGGCTGATGGCTGCTCATTTTCCATTGGCAGGGTAGCTCTGCACCAGCGGCACCCCTCCCTGTAAGACAACGAGCCCTTGCAACACTGCTCCATTTTTATTTCACAGATAGTAAAAGATCATGTAATTAAGTACAAAATGTAATTCACTTCCATTGAATTATTTAAGGCTGGCTACCTACTCTTCCAACCAGGCTGTTTGGTAGAGTACCTGCATGCAGGTTCTTCACGAGCAGAATTTGCCTCTTCTGGGACCCTAAAGGAATAAACCCTTCCAGGGAAAAACAAGAACATTCAACAAAATCCCTGTTAAAAACCCGAGTCTGATTATTGCCAGAGCGCAGGGCCTGACTGCTCTGGGATTCCAGTGAGGGTCTGCTAGGGCAGGCTCCCCGAGGAAGCCTGAGCTTCTGCCTGCAGCTGAGAGAGATGCAGCTCGTGCTGAAGCCACCCCAGGCTGCGCTAGGAACACGGGTGTTCAGGAACCCAGCTGTAGCAGCTAGGGGCCAGTGGTAGCTGCTGTTGCAACACCTGCTCTGGGGTCAGTTTTACTGGCTCATTTGCAGAGTGCCCACTATGAGCTTCCTGGCAGCAGCTACCTTCCTTGCAAATCATTAACATCCTGCACCGGGCAGGATCCGGGCAACAGAAGAAGCTTCTCTGAATGCTCTCCCATGAAGTGCTGTGAATTTCTTGGAAGTGCACCAGTTTCTAAGCGCTGTGGAGTGCACTGCCACAGCACGAGCCAGCTCCTCTAGAGCAAAATGCCTCCCTCACTCCCAACAGCTCAGCCCCAATAACAGCTCAAGCCATGCTGCTCTCAAGCTGTGAGGCTGAGCTGTAACCATCATCACTCACTGCTCCGCTGCTGTTCCAGGGCCCAGAGTGTGTGGGGAGCTCACACCTAAGCAAACCCAAGACAGCAGCCGGGCAGGATGAACAAGGTGGCAAAGGCTTCCCTGCCCTGAATGAACTAAAGGGACAAAAGTACATGCAAGAGCACCCAAAGCCAGCCATCTCAGAGTGCCTTTAGCGGAGAAGCTTGGGCTGCGAAGCTTCACCAGCAGTGCTATGAGGAGGAGGTACAATAAAATCATCACAAATGTAAACAAGCTGAATTATCACATCTCAAGGGAAAAAGTGATCAGTAACAGGAACCTTGTGCATTCAGGCACATGACAGTGGATGAGAAATTGAGACATTTTTATCTAGGACGCAGCAACAAGGAAACTCACTCCTAGGCCAGTTAAACAAAATTGAGCATTGCTGATGTCAGCATGGGAGCCTCTGTTTCACCGAGCAGCCCATCCTCAGTCGGCCTTCTGGGAAATGCGTCCCATCTTGGTGCGGATGTTCCGCAGTAAGAAGAAAGCCACTGTGGCAGCAGTACAGGTGATTTCAGCTACCCAGAAGGCTGTGGCCCAGCTGTAGTGCTTGGCGATGGTACTGAAGGGTAGACCAGCCAGAAAACCCCCGACTGGAAGGGAAAACAAACAGAAAACTAGCAGATCAATTTTACCTGCCAATACTTGTTTTTGCACATATAAAATTCCTCAGACCTGGTATGAGCTTAAAGCACATGGCAAAACCCTGATGCTTCCAGCTCTATTAACTGCTGCTTAGGGGTTCCCAAGATCAGTACTTGACACACAGGGACTAGACCACAATTCCTCAAGAACAGACACAGGTTTTGGTTGGTTTTGAGGGAAACAGGCATTACTCACCATTGGCCATGAGGGCCACTATGGCATGAGAAGTGCCACACAGGTTGGCAGGGGCGCTTTCGTTGGCTATGACCCCAAACAGGGCAATCGGCCCATACGAGGAGAACCCAAACACAGCTCCCAGAATCAGGATCCACAGCTGTTGAAACAAGTTAAGATCAGAAACAAGATCTGTGCATCTTATCACTGTCAGTCAGCAGCTGTTGACAAACCTCAGATCCTACATGTAGTACAAGGGGGTTCTGACATTTTCAGGGTGATACCAGCTCCCTGGCCTGCAGGCAGAAGAGCTCATGCCTGTGACAGAGCGTGGCTGCATCCTCACCATGCCGTCTTGCCACCCAATGTGAGCTCTCCTACAGTTCTGCTTCCTATGTAGCACACACATGATGTGGGCCATTGAAAGAAAGAACCAGAATATCGAAGAGAGATGGGCAGTGAACCCATGAAATCATGGGAGAGCGCTGTGAATCGAGTTGCTTTTAGAAATGATCCTGCCAACACCAGCTAAAAGCTTTTATCTTTGTAGATGCAAGCTGCTGGTCAGAGCATCTTTATTTGCAAGAAGCCACTATCTGATAACCTTTGTGTTACTAAACAAACACAGGAACAAACCCAGAAACACTCAACAGTTTGAACTTCAGTGTTGTTAGCTAATGCTCTAGGAAAACCACCTGGCTCACAATTTATCAGCCCCTTGAGAAAGGACAACAAAGAATAAGTAACGTGACCACCTCAGGATTACAGGGTGGCTTGGAACTATAAACACTATTTCAAAATGCCCAAGAGGAATTATGTACTGTCTTATTTTCCAGATGGGAAATGGAAAGAAAGAATTAGGGAAACACTTGCCAAAGTGAAGCAGGGAGGCATCTGCAGGAGCAGATTCATTCCCCCTGACCTCACTCACAAGATCCCTTAACCGGCTACATTTTACCTGATGAATTAACGTCCTCAGAACCTTCTCTATAAGAAGTAAAAAAGCTTTATTTACAGACTTCAAGTCAGTTAGTGTAATCAAACAATTATAAGAAAAGGTTTCTTTTACAAAACTTACAGTAATCTCTTCTCAATGCCCTGGTTCTAAGCTGTGCAGTGCTAACCAACCTCCCGGGAGAGAGAAAAGGCAGATCAGCAAAAGCGGAAACAGGCAGAGGGAGAAAAAATGCAAGGCAGAAACCTCATGTTCTTTGAGGCCTGTAAGAGCAGCTAGAGGTTGCAAGGCTACAGTCCAGAAGTGATTTTCCTAATGAAGAAAAAAAGGAAAAAGGAGAAAAGAGGTTTCATTTATTTAGCAATTGTGAGGGCACTGGCAAGTCAGGTCTACTGTACAGCTAGTAGTACAGGCCACGCGAGCCAACGTAGGCAGCAGAAGCAGTCCAGATCAGACTAAGGTAGCCTGCTTCTCTGTAGCACACACAACAGCCACACTTCCTGTCATCAAACTCCTCACCATGACCGGGCTATCCCAGTCAGCCACTTGTGCAGGGGTTACCTTGGGAGAATCGCCTGTGACTGTGACCCGGAAGAGAAACATGGACATGCACATCCCAGCCATCATGGAAAGCAGCAGTCCGTGCCGTGGATTCCCGTAGCTCGACAGACCCACCTGTAACAAAGGAAGGGAAACTGAGTCTCAGAAACTGGAAAAACCTCCTTCCATTTTAGAGTTGTAGCAACTAACACCATCTGCACAGCCCAGTCAGCACAACTTTTTGCAAGACCCATTGGTCTGGTTTAAGGACTGCCTACAGTCAAACTGTGCAAAATGAGCAGCTCTCGGTGAGCAAGGACACTTCTCTGTCATCAGCTGTGCCCTACTTCTGCCCTGAATTTGGGTTCAGATCCCAGAACTAGATTTACAGCCAGAAGACAGCTATCAACAACCAGAACTATTCCAACAGAAACCTGGAGAGCACAGTAAAGACAGCAAACTAAAGAAATCAAACATCCTAAACCTGACAGGTGTACACAATCCTTAACATCAGCATATACGATTCCCAACACCTTCTAGGGTGTCCAGCGGGCGTTCTCATGTGCACAGTGGAACTGGGTACTGTTGCTCCAGAGCAATGTAAACAAGGGGAACATTCTGCTCCACTACTGGTGCTGGTATGGGAGGGGTGGGGCAGAGAGGGAAATCATCTTAAGCACTCACAAAGGAAGCCAAAGCAAAGCAAACTGTAGAAGTTTTGAAGCAGCTCCTGCTGACACACTGTTAACTGCTCAGCACATCTGAGGGCCCAGATTACTCACTCTTGCTACTGCTCTGTCAGAAAGGTATCCAGCAGCAATACTTCCCACTAGACCCCCAATCTCCAGGGCGCTCATGTAGGAACTACCTAGAACACAGGTACAAGAAAAGAAGAGGCCATCACATTTGGTTCTGATGCTTTAGGCCAACCTCAACTGCTGTCAGCTCACCGTGAGCTCAGAGCAGCCCTGCAGGGCAAGACCATCCACCTCATCCTCATAGAGGAATGCCCATCAGCCAGCCCCAGGAGGACCCTGACACTGGGGCACTCGGTGCACACAGTAACTCCATCACTGAGTTATTGAAAGAACTACATTTATCTAAGCAGAGAGTCAGGAGGTAGGCAAACAAGTCCCTCAGATGGAGGTGCCTGTGTCCTTTACCTGCACCCAGGCGAGCTCTGGGCAATACCTCCCAGGCTGCAGCTGCTAACCTTTCATAACACAGCTTTGCATCTTACCCACAAGCATGGACTGTCCCCTCTCCTGGATCAGGAAGAGTTGTCCCCAGTCCGTACAGCATGTTTTCACTCCAAAAACAACCAGATAGCCTGTTGAGAGCACCCAGAGGTATGGTGAGAGCAGCAGCTCTGTCAAAGTGCTGTTGTCACTGGATGAACCTGTGAGGAGTATCAGGAGGGAAATTACTACTGCTGGAGCACAGCTACTGAGCCACACTGACTCAGTGGCGCTACAGACAGATGTGGGATTGAGCAGGATCCACGCACGAGGACATCCTCAGAGGGAGATATTCATACCTACTGGTAGTGAATAGTTTTACCTCCCCCCCACCCTGCGTTTGCTGTGATTTCAGAATCTTTTCTGACAATTTATTCCATATTCATTAAGGATTTCAAAACGATAATCAACACACTACTCTCAGTAGTTTTCTGTACTGTGGTTACCAATAAACCCTTCACAAAGGTGGTTAGGAAAATTACTGGCTTCTCCATATTTTGAGCTAACATTTTTAAGCTGCACCTGTGACAGCCGCTACACAGACTCAAAGCAAGCTGCTGACTTTCAGGAGCTACTTTGACTTTTACATCAGTCTTCCAGGAATGCCTACAGATGTATGGTCCCCAGAGAATGCTCTAGGGAAACAATATGGTTTTCTTAGACAAGGAGATCAAGTCTTGCAGCACAGGCATCACAGGACAGCGTGGACAATAGGCTGAGTTTCCACCAGTCTTCAAAATGCTACAGAAAAATCTGTGTTGCAATTCCCCTCCACCTGCTCTGCTTTCAGAGAAGCGCCATACTCAGTGGTCTGAACAAACATTTACTAAACAGAAGTCCTAGGTTAGGGCAGAAAACACTGAGCAGAGTCCACTGCAAGCCAGGGGTCAAAAGAACCCACAGTGGGGGTGAGGGGAGAACTGCCTGTCCTCTGCCAACATAGAGGAAAAGAAGGTCAGGCTTAGGGAAGCGTTCTCTGCTGCTGTGTTTTACTCTCTCCAGTACCATCACAGAGACTCAGCTCACCATCTGAGCACATTTTCCTGGGGCACTCTTGGTAGGAAGACAGTGCACAGACAGGGAGATGGAACAGGAAACGCAAGCATCTTGGTGACACACCATGGGGCTGTGAGCAGGTCAAGGAGCAGGACCAACTGGCAATCAGACTCTGCTCTGCTGTACCTTGCTGTGACAGTCTCAGAAGTGCCTGGGCTTGGTGTATATGATTTATAAGTTTAACACAGCACTTTGATAGTTACCAGAATAAAGCTTCTGAAAAAAACCCTTACACCTGCCCACCAAGTGGTGATTCTGGGAGGTGGGAAGGACAGAGTGCCACGTCTGTGCCAGAATACTGACAGAAGGCACCAGACTTTCTCCCGCAGCCACCTGCTTATGGAGACATCTCATACTTACCCTTCTTCCCTTTCTTGGCTCCTTGTTCAATGTTGGGTAGTCCAACGTCCGATGGCTCGTTTTTAATCAGGACGAGACAGATAAAGGAGACGACCACGCAGATGAAGCCAGAGAAGGACAAAGTCATGCGCCAATCGTAGTGCAGAGACACGAGAGCAGCGACGATGGGGCCTAAGCCTCCAGCCAAGTTCATGCTCGTAGACAGGATTGCCCACCAAGTCCCAAATTGGGAAGGCTCAAACCACTGCACATCAAAAAGAAAAAAAATGGTATGTGGTTTGAGAAAGAGAGCAATGCTGCACCTGAAAACCCTCAGTCAAGGCCCCTGCTGTGGGTTCAGGGCAATTCAGACACAGATCTACAAAAGCAAGTAGAGGGAATAACCCACAGTCACGGAGGGAACTCCAGCATTATGTGTCAGCCACAGGAGCCTGACAGGTGCTCACAGCAGACGCCAGCTCTGCGTTATTTCCATTTACAGACTGTGAAACTGAGACGTGGGCTAGGAGAGGCAAATTGAAGAGCACACGGTTCTGTACATTCCCTTGCTAGGAACAGCGTCCTCCTGGAGAGGTCTGCTGGCACAGTACCACACAGCGATACGCAGAGTCATGGGGTAAACTCCAGGACTTGCTGTTGCTTTAAGCATCAGGCACAATCAGCTCTGTGATGCGATTCACACTCAAAGCCAGAACCAGAGAGGGTGATGGTTGTCGTTGGGAAAATGTCCCGAGAGCTACGTTCACAAACACCTTCAGAAAACACACTGCATGTTCTATCCTGTTATTCAGGCCCTTCCTCCCCGAGTACACAGCCATCCTGGACAGGCCTTTTCTCGCCATCTGTACAAGGCCAGGTTCCCTGCAGAAGGACAGTGCCATTGTTCACCTTACCCCTGTCCTGCGAGTACCGGCATTCCTGGATTTTACACCTTTCAAGAGTGGTTTGCACACAGTTGATCCCCATCTGAAGGCAGAAATCCATCCATTCTGTTTAGATTGTTGCAAAACCCAGATACAGGCAGCTTGGAGATTAAACTCATGCGGCTCCCCCACACGTTACCCGAGTTTCTACCCAAGCAGCTTGCAACCGGCAATTCTTGAGTTCCCTGAGCGCGCAGACAGAATTCTGCTCATCGCTCCTTGCCCAGCCACAAACTCCCGCAGCGGTGAAGACGAGCACACCTCTGTCTTCACTCTTAAAATACAAGATTTTCAACAAATTCCATCCTGGCAGCAGAGGAAGTCTGCTAACAGAAAATGTTACTTATCAAACTGAGCTAGAATTGAGGCACGTAAACACGAGAACTAACAAACTTTTTGAATCTTTGCTAGAATAAAAAGAGCCTTGTGCACAGAAACTTGCTCCACTGGCAGAAGAAAGCACAGCCAGCGGCTCTGACCTCCTGGGCTTGAAGGAGGCAGGAACAGGTGCAAGTTCCCCTGGATTCAGAGCAAGCATTCCTGCAACGTGGTCTGCCCAGTTCTGCCGCAGGGACAGCCTAGTAGAGCCACGAGAAACTTTCCTGCTGCCTTTTGCAGCAAACACTCACTTTCCGCAGTATCTTCCCACAGGGTGGCCAGCCCAGCCCTTGGGCCAAGCCGTTGAGGAACCAGAGCCCTGCGAAGGCCATGACAGTGGAGCTCCAGGAGAAGACCACGTTGACCAGACCCACCATCAGAAGGCCGGAGGAGAAGAGCCAGCGGGCGCTCATCTGATCGGAGAGAACGCCGCTGACGAACTTGCTGATGGCGTACGCTGCGGACTGACTGCTGGTGATGAGACCTGCAGCGGGACAGAGCCCGGGACGGGCCTCAGACCGGTGGCATCGCCACCCGCCCGCCCGTTAGCAGGGGCAGGGAGCGGGCGGGGCCGCGGGGAGGGCCGCGGACCGGCACTCACCCAGCTCGTCCTTCCCCAGCGGCACCTCGGCCATGACGGCGGGCATGACGAACGAGAAGGTCTTGCGGTTGAAGTAGTAGAGCGTGTACCCGATGAACATGGCCGCGAAGATCACGGCCCGGTACCGGCCGTAGCCGCCGGCCGCCATCCCGCCGCGCTCCTCCGGGGCAGGCGGGGACGGGCGAGGCTGACACCGGCCCGGCCCCGCGAGCCCGGCGGACGGACGCGGGCGGGGAGGGAGCGGCGCGCGAGCCCGGCTCGCAGGGCGACCCTCGCCCCGCGGAAGTTCCGCCCCCCGCCCCGCCCCGCCCGCCCCGCGCCGCCCGCCCCGCGCCCTCCGGAACCGCCCGGAACAGAGGAGCCGCTGCTCGGAGACCGGCAGGAAGTGTCGCTTTTATTTTTGGTTGAAGAGGCCAAAATGGAGAACAACGTCAGATGCACATCGACAGGTGCCCAGGACCCGCTCAGACCCCCCCTCCGGGGCGGCGGCGGCGGCCCGAGGCGTGCAGGGACCGCAGCCGGGACAGGGCAGGTCACGATGAAGCCAGGCTGAGCACACGCGACACCGAGGAATGAGGACACAATTACCGTTAAATTTGCCAGAGCGGGTTGTGCCGAACTCTGCACCATCTTCTGCCGCCCGTTACCAGTCGTTGTTCCCCCCACGGGATGCACCAACCCCTTTCTTCTTTCAGCCTCCTGAGCATCCAGCATTGCCATGGCTGAAGGTTTTATTTTATAGTAAACTATAAACAAAATCTTTTTGTCAAGTCTCAATTTGCAGTTTTCAGACTCTGCTACAGAGCACGGATAGAGATGGTTCTAACAACAGTCCACGGAAATAGACACCTTCATATCTTGAAGCTTGGAGCATCCACCTCCCTAGTCCTATTCCACCTTCCCATGAATCCAAATGAGACGACACCCCACAGCAGCTGAAATCACACCCTTTTTTTAAACTAGTGCCTCATATGCAAAGACATCATGTCAGCTACATACACTTCTGCAGTAATCCCATTTCACCAGGAGGTGTGGCAGACTTTATGTTCCAAGTTACTTCCTACAGCTTAAGATGTCTCTTTTCTGCTTTATCTCCACAGAAAAGTCACTTTGGTGACTTCTGTACTGAAACTGAGACAATTCTTGGTGGACACACTGCCACCTTTAAACACGTAAGAAAGGAAAAACAAAAAACCAATTCACTAAGTTAGTAGCGGCAAAATCCCCAGAAAGAAAAAATAAAATTTACATCTCTATCTCAATTTCTTGTCAAGCTGTTTGTCGAGTTCCATTTACATCATGACTAATCAGGTCCATTATAAAAACAAGAAAGTAACCATGAAATAAATAGACGTTGACACTAGTGGACTCTCAGGGATGTTATAACTCATCGTTTTTCCTGCTTTCTCCTCCAGCTCCTGTCTTCTTCTCTTTGTTGGACCCTGTGTAATTAAGGAAACACAGTTACATGCTGTAATATTTTTTATAGCACACAGAGCAGCACTGGAAGTCCCTGACATTCCTTAAGGATTCCCCCAAACTCTCAGCCTATGGTGCAGAAGTCAGGGAATACTTTGGGGACCGATGCACAGCTCCAGAGAGCTGAAGATGTCACTGCTGTCCACCTGGGACTGGCTAAAAACATCAGCGACAGTGGCATAAAGGGTAGGAACAGCGAGGAGCCAACATTTCTGTCTTCCTCGCTGGAGAACTAACATTTGCTCCACGATCAAGGGTCCTACCATCTCACTGCAGCTAAGAGGATGGAAAGAAGCACACAGACAGCTTGCACTTGTAGCTACCAAGTTCCAGGCTGTTAGTCACATTTACTCACTGGAGTCTAATACGGACTCATCGTCTATTGTTACTTTCTCAGCTGTAGGAGGTTCCTTAGCTGGACCAATATCTTCAGGTTTGTCTGTATTTAAAGCAAGAAGAAATAAAAGTTAAGGGAGAAGACACATGAGACTAGGCACAAGGAGACGAGGTGACCAGCAGCGAGGTTCACAAACAAGGTGTCTGTGGTGCTTCAGAAGGATTGTAACAAGACGCTCTCACAATGGATCTCTCTGCAACACTCAAGAGAAGCATCAGAGAACTGTTCCTTATTTCTCACTGTATCTGTCTGCCAGGCTTTGTGTCCTCAAGAGCCCTGGAGATTCAGTGGTTGCCCAGGCAAGTCACCTTCAGAGCTGTGATCACAAGCAGGATCTCTTACTCAGGCCAGAGGAAGCAGTAGAGAACTCTGCTGACATCAGCAGTCTAGGTTTTAAAAGGACATGGGCACTTGGAACCTGAGGATCCTAAGAGGTTCAGAGAACTACAACTATTAGTGTCCCAAGAGGTTTGTTTTTTTCCCCTGGGATCCATCTAAGCCACAAACCTCTCTCATCAACAGCTCATTCTACTCTGTGATACAGGATATGACCCCTAGTACTTGTCTGTGGACACCCAGAACACAGTTGATGGCCTATCTTCATAGAATCACAGAATCATTTAGATTGAAGAAGACCTTTAAAATCATGAAGTCCAACTATTAACTCTACTAAGTTCACCACTAAGCCATATCTCCAAGCACCACATCTAGATGGCTTTTTAGTGCATCCAGGGATAGTGACTCAACCCTTTCCCTGGGCAGCCCGTTCCAACGCCTGACAATGCTTTCAGTGAAAATTTTTCTTCCCAATGTACAGTTTAAACCTCTCCTGGTTCAGCTTGAGGCCATTCCCTCTTGTTCTGTCAGTGATTACTTGTGAGAAGAGACCAGCACCTACTTCCTTACAAGGCAGCCAGCCAAACAGACAGGTACTGACAAACCATCCCAAGTTTATAAATGCCTTCTGTTCCTTCACAGACAAAAACCCAAACAAACAATGAGGGGAAAAGGACACTGCCACACCTTGATTTTCCCCAGTTGTCTCTGAAAATTAAGAAGGATAACTTGATCCTACTGTTAACTCTTGTCTTCACTTACTTAGCTCCCTTTCTCTCAAGGTAGAGACACAAGGATGTTACACAGTGCAATTACAGAATAGAAGTTATGTATGTGCTCCACAGCCGCTCCTTACCTTCTTGTTTCCCCTCCGTGGGAGGGATAGTGGTCTCGGTGTTTGCTGTAGCATTCTTGCCTGAATCGGTTTTTGTGGTACTGTTCTCCTTTTTGGGTTTGGGTTTTGCAAACTTGGCCTTATTCAGAAGATACTGCACTTCTCTGTCCAGGGCTGCTATCTTGAACTCTATATCCTTGGACAGCAGGACAGGTTTCTCAGTAGGAGAGATCTTGTTCTGTTCAGCCAATGTCTCGTTTTTCCAGGTCTGTGGAATGGGAAGGAAGCGGTGCTCTTTGAATGCTCTGGGTTCCAGGAACCACTGTTTATCACAGTATCTCAAAGTCACTGCTCCTAAGCTGCCTTTCTTACTCAGGATAGTGCTGCTCCCTGCTACATTTCAACCAGCTTCTTAGTTACCCAGATACTGGACAAAACAAAGAAACAAACCCCTCAAAACCCAGTGGCTGCTTTTAAAAACTGCATGCAGGCAGATTACTGGGCTATAACCCTGCTCCTGGAGACATCTCCAGCATGTAGCACAAAAACCATTATCCCCTCAAAGCAGTCTGGGATCAAGCTGGGCATTGGAAAACTCCGAAACAGACAAAAGGTTTGCTGGTGGCATGGAAACAAAACCTGAACGCTCTATTCCATGACCTCAAGTGAGAGTACGTGACAGGAAACACAACCCAAACTGCCACCCCCGCTCTCCCCCAGAATCATTCAAGCCTGTATTACTGTTGTTTCATTGATGGCTTTTTCCAGTGTACTCAGCTCCACTTCTGTGAATATCTGGTCAGATTCTGGAATCATTCGGGCTCCCCTTAAAGGTAAGAAGAAAGTTTATTTCTGTTACACCAAACAGGCTATACGCTGGCAACTCGGTGGTTACAACTCCGGGTATCACAATACTAAATCCCTGCACATACCAACCACTAAGTACATTTTGCACCTCTGTCTCTTACATCTGTAGGAAACAAGAACTAAATACATCTCTAGGTGCTGAGAACGGAATACAGACCCAGCAAGTGCAGCTATCATGAGAGCAGAAAAGCAAGGAAGATCTAAAAAGCTGAGGTCATAGAACTAAGAAGGAAAACTCTGCTTGCCAACAGTGTGCACAGCACTGGACACATCCTGGACCCCTATTTAGGCAGAACTTGCATGTTCTGTTAATGGGTTCTGCAGAACTGAACAGTAGGAAGCAGGGTTTGGGTATTCTTTCCTCAGGAAGCGCTAGTGACATTCACATCACATGCAATTTGGTCAAGTTCTGCTGGCACCTCTTACATTACCAGCTGCACAACTCTTCTTCCTAACAGCTTGCTCTTACTTGAGAAAGATGGTTGAGTGGTTGAGCAGACTCTCCAGGGCAGCCAGGCGTTCTGGCCACTTTCTCCTTTCCTCAACACGGAAGAAGAGGTTCCTACAAAGCTTTTTCAGCTCTGAAAGTTTGTCCTTCAGCTCCTGCGAATGAGACAGAAGAGAAAGGAGACAGTTTGCCCACTGTCTAACACTGTAAACCTTAGAAGTCAAAAGTGCATTTTTCGTCACTTTACCAAAAACACCACAGTATCCTGACCGTGTGCAGCAGTACCTTAGTTGTGGCTGCATAGCCGTCCTCCTCCATCCAGCTGGAAGCCTCACTAAGCTTTTTGGAAATTTCTTCTCTCTGCTCCGCTGTCGAGACAAACTGGTACTCCTCTTGGTAAAGCTTGTCCTGAAAAGAACAAAGCAAGCCCTCCTGTCCAATACCACCAAGCATGGAAGCATAAACCAATCAGGTCACCCATGTGCAACAGGGCTGTGAACTGGGCTGTTGCCTGCACTGGCTAGGAGATTCTCATTCAACTCTCCCCAAACTGAGATCCTTCTCCTGGTGTTACCAGGAGCATGATGGTAATATACCTGATATGCAGCTGATATGCATATACCCAGTGTATGATGGCAAATCTGCAACAACCATAATTTCACACGCACTTAACATTAATTGCCTCTTCTGTACAACATGAGAAGCTGCAGCTTCTTTCCAGCCTGAGTGCATTTGTTTCGAAGCACACAGGTAAGTGCACGCAAGGGATACTGGGAACCCAAAGTTTAATGTATTAGACACGCTGAAGGAAAGTGTTCATTCTGTGTGGAGAAAAACTGCCAAGTTCCCATGGGCTTGGGAAGTCTAATGATAGCAGAAAAAGTGACTGAAAGATGAGAGCTGGGCTCTTCAAATCAGCTTCTCACAGCTCAGATAACCACCCTGCATTCAGAACAGCCGAGCCACATAAGATGGTCTGACCTGCTTTCCAGGAATTTCCATTTCTTTATATCCCCTCTTACCTGGGTCTCAAAGATGAACGACTCCAAGCTGTTGGCTGATTTTTCTCTTTCCTGTTTCTCTAGATCTCTGACTGTCAAGTCTTGGAGTCTAACATGTGAAGAGAACAGAAAACAAAGGTAGCATGTGCCTTTAGATGAGACCACATTGTGTATGTCAGCTTCTGAGGACAGCAGCACTACATGACCTATCACTATTCCAAAGCAATTCACCTCCTCTATCTAGAGCTTTAACCTAGCAGAGACATTTCAAACATACTTTTTCATCGAGTTCTTCAGGTCATCCTCCAGCAGGTCAGGCACATCATTTACATCCAGTTCCATGGTGATCTCATGGACAAGCTTCTGCTTCTTGGGTGCTTTGATCTTCTTCTCTTCCTCCGTTTTGGTAACTGTGCTGTCACCAGAGCTTTTGGACTGTTCTTCCTCTTTTGCAGTTTCTCTGTTTGCTTTGGGATCCTGTAACAAAGTATATTCTCAGGCAAGGGAACATATTTGCAGATTCTGTGACTGTTTTTCCAAGCAGGACACTAACAGGGAAAGAAGAATTCTACTGAGCACTGTAAAAGTTTTATTAGTCTCAGACATACCCATCACACACCAAAAATCACAGTCCCATGCCTTCAATATGATGCTCACCTGAGACTCTAATTTCTCGCCTTCTTCCTTCTGTGACTCCGCTTTTGGAGGGGTAGTTTCTGCCCAACCTGGAGACTGCTGTTTCTCTTCCCCCTGCTCTTCACCAGCATCTTCTGTACTGCTTTTCTGGTCTAGTTTCTCCCCCAGCTCCTCTTTACCTGCTTCTGCTAGGCTCTCTTCTTCTTCCTGGTCACCACAGGCAAACAGAGGGGAAACCAAAACAGTGTTTTTAACACAGGAATTCCATGCAAATGTTTTATAGAACAGGTAGTTCTCCGCAAAAAACAGAGGTATGAAAAACAGCACTTAACTGCAGCCGTAAGTAAAGTGTAAAGCACAGTAAAAGCAAGGCACTGCGCTGAGCTACAACATCAATTAAGAGTTCCTTCAGTGAAGGACATGACTGTGTCACGACTGTGTCACCTCACCAGAAGGAAACCTCATCACTACCGCCAGCATAGTGGCAGCTCTGCCTGCATGACTCAAGGGAAAGCAAGGAGCCTGCCAGACACCGTCAGGAACACCACACAGGCAGAAGCCCAGCCCCAGAGCACCAGGACAGCTCAAGAGACTTCCTCAGAAACAAGACCTGTAACAATCAGTCCACTACTGCTGAACTTGACAGCAAAAGACCACAGGTTTCTTTAAGTTTACCACACAAAACTCAGAGGAATAAAGCACTTCATGAAATATTTTAAATCCTGATATACTGCCAGACACCTTTAATTCCATTCAAATGAATTGCTGCCTCTTTAGCAGCCATAGCAAGACCCAGAGGCTCCCTCCTACTAGCAGTCACCCTGGGGCTCACCTGAACCAAGTCTGTCAGGTTCTCTCCAGTCTCTGGTGTAGTGCCACCACCCCCAAACAGGCTTGAGATGGTGTTTCCAAGTTCTGTTGGTGGAAGACAAAAAAATACAGAATCTTCTGTATCCAAAGGAGGACTTTTTTCCCCTCACAACCATAATGATCACCAAGGAAGTTCCTTGTGTAAGTTCACTACATACCCTGCGGAAAATCCCCTACATACCCTCTCCCTTCCCTGATGTCACTTTGTAGTTTTGCACACACAGACATGCTGAAGCCTCCACCTGTACTGAAATATGACCTGAAATTTCTAACTTCAACCATAAAGTTTCAACCTGTGGTTGTATTTGCCATCCGTGCAGCTCTTGTTCACCCCTAACCATACAGATTTCTAACTCCTCTCTGCAGGGAAGTCTGTGCTCTAAAACCTGAGCAATACAAAGCACAAACCAGGGCATCACAACCCAGACATCAGACGAGAACACTGCAGGGCTGTGGATGAAGGACAAGCCTCCAGATACGATTAGAGAAAACTACTTTTTTTTTTCAAGTTACAGTGCACGCCCTAGTCACCTTAGGAATGTACAACATTTCATAGTCCCTGGCAGTGCCCAGAAGCCACTTGCAAAGGGCTTTTAGGAATTTTGGAGCTGCAAACACAACCTGAAGCTATAGCTAATTGTTTAACTTTCAGTGCCCCAAAACCATAGCGCTTGCTCTACTCAAAGCAATGATGTGCTTTAGTTATCCCGGCTCATGTGGGTAAAACACAACAAAGATAAAGTGCAGCATTTACTTGTCAGCGTTGATTCCTCCTCTAGCTTGTCTTCCACCAAGGTCTCAAAGACAGATTCCACCTTGGAGAGAGAAGCACAGAACATTTTAAGCAGGTATCATTGATACCAGAGAGAGGGATGGAACTGGAAAATACACGTTACCAAACATCACAACAGGGTGGTGCTTACCCGATCAAGACTTAGTACTCCGCTCTCATCCATGTTGAAGTGAGCTTTGATGCCTTTGGATTCGTAATCTGAATGCTTCTTGAAACTGTCCCCAACACCCTTTAGCCTCACAGTAGTGAGATTGAGAGAACCAAAAATCCTGATGACACAGAGACAAAAGCAGAGAGAAAACCTAGGATAACAGTGCTGCAGAACAGCCAGCTACTTCTCAGTCATGTCTGCATCAGTGGACAGCCACACAACACAAGGAACTGACACAGGTTGGTTTGCTGAGGACCGTACAACTCAGAACAGATCCTGAAATGTGCTTTGGTGCCTGGTCAGACACATAGGCCTCTTTGATGGTAAAATTTCCATCGGGGCATACTGAGGTGCCCTGGGGCAATTTGCTCAGGCATCTGCATCAACTCACTGCATGTCATCCTGGTTCAGGAAAGACAGATCTCCATAGTTGACATAGAACTCGAAGTCATCTGTGTAGCGGTTAAAAGTGATAACTTTGCGCTGTGGGTAAGGTGCCATGCGCTGGAACAAAATCCTCTTGTTATGCTTTAAACTCTTCGATTTATCATCTTCCTCAACTTCGCGAGTAAACTCCACCTGCATCAACAACAGAAAATACAATTCAGACACTGCAAACCTTCTTTACAGCATCTTATGTCTGATTTCACACAGCACCTGACTCCTATACCTCATGCAAAAACTGGGGGTCAGATAAGTATTTCTTAGTAAATGTTTCTATGTGCCTGGCTTCTTAGATAAAAGAGTGCTTCTACAACATGAAAGATTTTCTTCTGCCTTCTTTATTAGATGGGCAGAAAGACCTCCATAGCTTCCTTATTCAAAGGAATCTGACAGGTCACCTGGAAAGCTTCTCCCAGCACAGCCCCATCCGCCCATACCTTGCACAAGAGAAAGAAATCCAAGGGTTACCTGGATAGGAAACACAGCAGCATCCCGAACAATGAAAGGCTTCACCTTAAAGGCTTTGCTCAGAGCAGCTGCCTGGTAGACTGCACCCATAGCAGCAGCCTCATCGGCATTGATATTCTTGCCCAGATCTTCTCTAAAAGTGAAAAGCAACAGACATCAGCTTTGCAGCCACTGCCATGAAGAGCAACTTGTCAATAGGAGACAGACTAGAAGGGGGCCTCACATACTCACTTGCCCACAGCTTTCAGCAAAACCTCCTGAACTTTAGGGACCCGTGTGGCACCGCCAACTAGAATCACCTGGTCAATTCCACCCTAGAGATTGGAAACAGTCACCTTGTCTTGAGAAAGCAATTTTGGAAAGCTAAGCTCAGGGCTTCCTTAAGCTCCTTGCCTGGTCACTATGCGCTGATGTGGTGCTCTGAGAACACCCATGTTATGCCCTGTCTTCCCCAAGCAGGTCAGTGCCTCATCTCAGATGGGCTGACACAAGCCATGCCAATGTGAAGGACCTGGAGTCAGGTCTGTCAAACAGGGACATCGTGACTGCTGCTTCAAGTCACCTGAAACATGGGACTGGATTCAATATCAAGGCAGACTACAGCTTAATGCCAGAGGAGCCAGTGACTTGGACAGCAAGCTGGACCAGCACAGACAGAAACCTAGACTCTGAGATGTGATTCAGTGTCTTGCATTGAATATCAGAGCCAAAAGATGCTAGAGCATCCCAGCACTCTGGAAAGCATGCACTTAACAACACAGTCAGTGTCTCCAGAGGACTGCACTGTGTTTGGTCCAACTACAGTCCAAAACTGGGCTTCTAAAGGGAGCACTCACAGGAGAAGCCTGAACAGCATTAACTGTTTCTAGGCACTCAGAGATAAGACTTCTGAAGAGAGACCAGAACCATCATCTGAGACAATAAAAAAAGTTAATGCTGTTAAGAGGAAAACATCAGCACTGTAAACCTCCAGTCCTAGAGTAAAGTTTTTTAACAGAAAGAAACACTTCCTCTAAGTCCTTTGTTTCTAGGGGATAGCACAGGGAGCTGTGACAGACTCCCACTTGACACTGCAGCAGCCACAGCACTCTATCACAGAAGCTGACATCTGCACCGCTCAGCAGTGCTGACAACACAGTCACTGACGCTGTGATCGTGACACGACAGCAGCTCTGTACATAGAAACTTCACGCTCGTTAATGCTTTGCTAAACCTACCAGGCTCATCTCTGCGCTACTCAAAGCCTGCTGAACAGGTCCTGGGACTCGCTGGAACAAGTCAGAGCACAAGTCCTCAAATTCTTGCCGTGAGACCTTGGCTTTGAAGTCGATATCATCTAGTAGCCCCTCAATCTGTCCAGAAAAAAACAGACAGAATAAAATTATCTGTAGAGCATTTTCAAAGCAAAATCTTGGCCCGACTTGCACAGCGTGCAAAAAATTCCAGCTTTCTCAAGACACATAGGACCTAATGGAGCTGATCTGAACCCTGGTGCGGTGATAAAGTGTGACTATAACAGCCAGCTTCTCTCAGTGTGTTTATTTACCAAACTTCACATGAATAATTCTCATCAAATCCACTCATTTCATCACCAGTGGTACAAGCTGAGAGAAACCACCAGTGTGGCCACCACCCATGCAACACCAGGAGCGACGCTGTTCAGCACAGTGATGCTGCAGAGGGACAGCATTCCCACACACCCGCCCTCAACCCACCCCACTCTTTGTCCTAGGAAAGCCGGAAAGGCTGAAACAGGAGGTCAGACCTGTGCCATGTGGTCAGCATTTGCGCTCAACACGGTCTTCAGGCGGTTGGCCTCCTTCAGAAGTTTGGCCATGGCCCGGGGATTCTTTCGGACATCTTGTGAAGGGTGCTGATCATTAAAGAGTTTTGCCAGATAGTCCCGGAGACGAAGTTCCATCTCTAAACCTCCGAGAGTACGGTCAAACCTGAGGGCAAGAACAAAGATGTAACAACTTAAACTAAGATGAAATACAAACAGGCTTTGTGTATTAATTCATAAATATGCAGAGCAGCGAGTAGTCTGAAGTAGCTGCAGCACTATCAGCTGTGATTGACTGAGAAATAACAATGGTTGCTCCAAAAATAACACTTTAGAATGAAACAAAGAAAAGAAAGACTCATCACTGGCCTCTGAGTGGAAAGCTTCACTGTAGTTATGTAGTTATAGTAAAGACCTTATTGCCAAGCATGTCCAGCAGCTGAGAAGTCAAAGGATAACTGTTCCAGGTATTTTCTTGGAAACAGGAGTATAAATGTTTTGAAGTTAAAATTGCTGGACTAGCAATTCTCAGCATCCTGCTCCTTATTTGGCAAGCGTATTTCCATTCCTCTCTAGAAGGATATTCTGCTTTCTCAAACTGACATGCTCTACTCCTGTAAGATTACAGCAAATGGAATTATGCTAACGTGGCTTCAGGCTATTAAAAAAAGCAAACCTGAAGCAAATTAATATAACAGCCACTTCCTGGAAGTTCTGAGTTACCTTCTGCACAAGACAGCTACACCAGAATTATTACCAACTGGTGGCTTCTTGCTCCAAACATTTTCCACTCTGACATCCAAGTTACTGTGCTGAATTTTACTCACTGTAAAATTCCACATTTACAAGAAACTGCAAAACAAATGGCTTCTTTCCTGAGACCGGCAGTTTTTGCACAACTCGTGTTGGATTCTTACCCAATGCCCTGGATCTGCAATTGAGGTTGAGTCCCAGAGTCCTTAGTTTTCACTGTCTGATACGTAACAATAGTGCAAATGGTGCTTCCTGCTCCCATGTCGTAAAACATGATATTCTGAAAAGAGAAGCTGGGACGGTGAAGCAGAAACACATGGATACACCCCATGAATAAGGAAAGAACCCACTGCTGTCTGAGCTCGATACAGGCCACAACTACTTGCACCCCAGCCTGGCTTTAGACCGTAACAACAGGACTTGTGCTTTGACCAAACACAGGAGATGTTCAGGGTCATGGTTAACACAAGCAGACAAGAAAATCTTTTTCATCATGCATCAGAAAACAAATCTCTTTGAGTTTCTTCAACCTTGGGAAAATCAAGTATTTCAGAGTCAGTTTTCTAATACCTTAAAAAAAAAAAAAAAAAAAATCTCTACTATTACTCCCCTCTGGTTGATAGGTAAGGAACCAACAGAACTTTACAAAACAGGGACTCCCAGCCATCTACCCTCACTCCAGAAGCTTTCAGACTTCACCACATATTCACACAGGGTTTCTTCTTGTACTCTTGTTGATGAGCACATGAAAATAGAGGAGACTGGCTGACTAGGAGGATTTACTTCCTCACAGTTAACTCCTTCTGATTTTATCTGCAGCAGTTTCTCCCCCACATGCAGGCACTTGCATGGGTCCCTCCACATCTCCCAGCTGCACCTACCTGTGCAGTGGCATTGATGTCTTTCCTCCTGAAAACTCCATAGTTCAACGCTACAGCAGTGTTGTCATTGATCAGCTGCAGCACCTTCAGGTCAGCCATGCGAGCAGCATGCAGAACTGCCCTCCTCTCTGCCTGGTTGAAGTAGGCAGGAACAGTGATCACCGCATCCTTGATGGGCTGCTCTGAAAGAGTTGCAGGGAACATGTTTTTTCCATCAGTGTAGCCACGTGCAGAGGCTCTTTAGAATGGGGTGACAGTAGCAAAGCCAGAGAATCCAAGGTACAGGCATACACAACACAATCCTGAAGCAGCACCAGCAGCCAGAATCATTGTGGATGGATCTTTCTGCATCCTGTTGAAACCCAGCAGCCTTTGCAGGCTCTTGCAAAGCCACATGTCTACTGACCTCTCTTTCACCTGTTGCGATACTCTCAAAACGCTCTGAAATGGCTCACATTTCAACAAATGATATATTTGCAGAGCTTTACTTTATCACTGGATTATTTTTACTCTCTAGAGCAAAAAGCTGTTAGACTGGCTTTACTGGTATTACTCATCAACAACATACAGTCTCCAGTAATGATGCAAGTCAAATCACATCAACAAAATTCACCCAGTTTTCATTACTGTGCTATTTCACCAGCAACACAGCATGGAAAATTCACGACACGCTCTTATCTGTGAGCCAATTTTACAACAAAGGGCAGGTATTGCTCTTTCACTGTAGTTCAGCTCCAGCAGCAAGTCTCCATCTGGACTGGTTACAACAGACCTGGTTTCCACTTTCCCCTACAGTTACCCACCAGCACACCTCTGCTCCAGCCATACATCCAACCAAGAAAGAAAACACTCTTCTGCAGGGGCTACCGATCTAGGGCACCTGCTCCTAGGAATAGGATTAAGACCTCAAATTTGCATCTTCTTAGAAACAAATGATGAGTTGAGAGCAGCCAAGTCGTGCTTACATCCTGCAGCTGAAAAGACCCAACATCCCGTTTCTAAAAATCTGTTGATTTGTAAATATTTTCAGTCTCTACTCAGATCCTGTAATACAGAAATATATATATACAGATAGTTTAAGAAACACATAAATCCTTCCAACCTGCAAAATCTTCAGCCAAACTACGTGAATAGTTCAGGACCATCCCCAGCATCTCCTCTGGAGAATACTGTGTCGATCTTCAAGAAACGAGAGAGGAAAGAAAGTTACAGCAACAACAGTCAGCTGTAGAAGCCAAGTAATCAAAGTCCCAGCAACAAGGGACCCAGAAGCAGCCACTTACTGGGACAGCTTAAAGATAACGGTCTGCCTCTTCTCATCTTTCACCAGTTCGTGCTCTGGGAATCGGGACTGGTACAGCGCCACATGGGGGTTATCAATACGCTTACCCAGCAGATCCTGGAAGTATCTGAATGCCACCTTGGGAGTCCTTATAGACTGCACAAAGAAAAAACACATTACCCAGCTGCATTTCTTCAGCCTCGCTGCTATGAAGCAAAGCTCTGCCAAGCCATGTGGTGTACAGCTCTTTTTATGGGAATTAAGAGCGTGAGGCTGGTATGCAAAGAGCCAGTGACACGCCAAGGAGATGAAAAGTGCGGGACAAGAAATAAGATAACGTAGCTCAAACATTTATCGCAAAAGACACAGCAGTAGAAAGATACATTCTACGTACGGGAACTGTAATGAGCAACAAGAACTCTTACCATTCCTAGCGCGCCATCACCGAAAAGACGCTCGTTCTCCTTCAAAGAAACAGCCACAGGCGTTTTCCTTCGTGACTCCCTGTGTAGAAAGGAAGGAATAAACCAGTCAAAACAGGTGTGCGTTCAATACAGAGTCCCTAGTGAGGAAAGGCACTGCTTCCACTTCGGAAAGATTAAGTGAAGGTGCTTGGATGCCACCTCTGGAGAGCGAGACGCATCCCAAGGGCTACAAAAGCAGCCCCTGCCTTCAGAGCTTTCATACCTCCCAATGTTCCTCGTGATACGTGCAAACAAGACACTTGACTGAAACACAGACAGACATCTTTCAAATTCACAACTGCAGCTGTGGTAGCTGGATTGTTATTTTTTCCATAACGCAAGAGAGCTTAAGAAGTGACTATTTTCTGCTACAAGTCTTCCATTAGCACATCAGGATATTTCACTTAATATCCTGGTGTGCTCAGCCCACTCCCAAAAGCCTCATACCACACTACGAATTCTGCAACATATGGCTGCAACCAAATAAACTGCCAAAAAGAAGAAAGGCTCACAAGGAGCATTCCGGAATGTATTGTTTTGTACTCAAAACTTCCTTTCTTTTTGCTCTCCTCCTCCCCTGATCAAAGCAACACAGTTCTCCCATTCTACCAACAATCAGAGAGCTATGGGAAAAATTAATTTATTGTCTCTCAGGTCAAACTCCCACAAAAAGAGGATGATCCTGAGCACACATCCCCCTCCATCCACAGTTTTTTTTATTCAGGGTCTCAGGGTGGGGCTGCAGCTATGGCAGCCACATGAACAGAGCTCTATTTGCCTCACAAACGAGTACAGGTCCTGAACAGCAGCAGCAAAAGAAACTCACCTCCAGGTTCCTTCACGCACAATTGGGAATCGGTCTTCTCAACCAGACAGACAAGCACATTACCCCCTACACCCTTTCAAATTTGAACCACAATATAGCCTTCATCACACAGGCTCTCAGTTTTTTGCTTAAAAGACCCCCAAAATGCCCCCAGGCACCCCTGAGTTAAGGTTAAAAACCTCCCTGAATGATGCTCAGTAGCTGCTCACTTGTGGCAGGAAGCACATCAGAAAAGGTTCAGTCAGAGGATGGGCCCATTGCTCTGAGAGCAAAGGAACAGGATGAATCGAGCCCTCGTTACACTAAACCACTGCCTCCTTACAGTACGTAAGGACGTTCTGAGGCCCGGCAGACCAGGAAGGAGCCCCCCGCACTACATCTCGAGTACCAGCATCGCCATGTGCTCGAGGGACAGCTGCTCACTTATTTAGGACAATCTCCATCGGCACCCCGGGCTTCACGATAGCGATCTTCATCGACTCGCTGCCTACGTCCACCGACATCACGGCCACGGACTCTGCAACACACGGCGAAACAAAACACCTCCGGTAAGAAAGAGAGCCCAAAGTCCTTCCAGGTACCGGGCGGCCCCGGACGGGCCGTGTCGGGGACCGGAAGCACCGAGGAGCAGCCGCGAGTCCCGGGAGAAGAGAGAGAAGCGCCGTCCGCCCTCCCCCAGACGCCCCCGCCTCCCCGACACCACCAGCCGCGCGCCGCGGCCCGCGCGGGAGTGAGCCCGGCAGCCGCCCCGCGCCGCACGTACCCGCGCCGGGCAGGCGGCAGAAGAGCAGCAGCCAGGCCAGCGCCGCGCAGCCCGCCCGCACCATGGTCGCCGCCGTTCCGGCACTCGCGGGTCCCGTCCCGCCGCCAGGCGCTGCGGCGGCGGCGGCCCCGGCGTCTCGCACCACCCCCGGCTCGGACGCGGCGCCCGCTCATTGGCGCGGCCGCCAGCGCCGAAACCCGGCGCGCCAATCCCGGCGGCCCACGCGCACCCATTGGGCCACGTCAAGGGAAGCCGGAAGCGGTCACGACGGGAGGCGCGGCCCCATTGGCGGGGAGCGCGGGGGAGGGGCAACGGGAGGGACGCACTCGGAGACACCGTACGTACGTGTGCGTGGTGACGTCATGCCTACGCGCACGCGCGCAGCAGCACAATCCCACGGCCATGAGGCGCGTCTGGTGCGCGCGCGACCCCTGGCGGCCGAGAAGCGCATCGCGGGCAGCGGGCCCCGCCCCCGCCTCTGTCTCCGTCCCTGCGGGGCTCGGCCCCGGGTCCCGGGGCTTCTTACGGCCGAGCCGCCCCCCGCTCCCTCCCCGGCAGTCCCGGCCCGGCCGCAGGGCTGGGGCGCTCCAGGGGCGGCCATATTCCGGGAGCGGCCGCGCCCTGGGGGCACAGCCCGGGCTGCCAAGGTGAGGGGGGGTCCCGCTCCCCGGCCCGCGCCGCACCCCCCAGCCCCCGGCTCCGCCTCTCCCCGCGGCTAAACGCGCCGGCCGCGGCAGGGCTGGGGCATCTATTTACGTTTCAGCATTGGGATACGTTTACAACAATTGTTTTGTTTTAAAAAGTCAACATTAAAAAAAAAAAAAGTAAATGATGGCCGTGGCTGAGCAGGCAGCGCTCAGCTGGTGCCCGGCCTCCCCCCATGGCACCTGCCGCCTGGCAGCCACTGCCCCCCCACCGCTCCTTGCGGCTCGGGATCCATCCAACAGGGTGCTCAGCAACGCCCCCCCTCAGTTCATGAACTGGGTGTAGCCCTCGGCACCCGTGACGATGACGTCCATCCAGATGCGCATGGCCTCGGCTGAGGGTGCCACCATGTAGTAGAGGCGGTCGTGGGTCTTGACACAGAAGGTGAGCGCAGGGTTGGGGCTCTGGGGAGGAGGAGGGGGGGGTGAGCAGCAGTGTGCCCCCCTTTGCTCACCCCTCCCAGCCCAGGACCGGGATCATGCTGACAGCACCATGAGGAACTACTGCCCTTAGAGCCCACAGACCAATTCCAGGAGCAACCCCGGCACAAGCTGCCCCCCATGCCTCCCGCCTGCATGAAGGCAAGGACAGGGTACAGCAATACTGGGGGGCCCTAGCAGGCACTGGGGCAGCAGCAGTGCCCAGCTCTCACCTTTGCAGCACTGCGCAAATGGTCGTAGTAAACCTCTTCGATGGCTTGGAAGTAGATGACGCCCTTCAGCTTTGTCTCATGTTTATCTGTCCGAGAGAGGGAGCCAGTGTCAACTGTGGTGCTGGGGTCAACGGCACGGGGAGGGGGTGGTGGCAGCGTGCGGCAGGGCAGCAGAGGGACTCACCCACATAGTAGGAGAGAGTGCGCTTCATTCGATCAAAGACAAACCAGCGCTTCTTCCAAGACTTGATCTTGCCACCCATCTTGACCAGGTAGCCCTTGCACATCTTCTCTGTCAGGATGACATGGTAGCAGGTGTCCACGCTGTGTCCTGATGATTCTATGTGCAGCCGCAAGTCAAAATCTTCCTTGCGGATGGGGAGGTACCGTGTCAGGGGACGAGCCTAGGAAAGCAACACAGACCCGCAAAGTCTGCCGGCAGCAGCCAGAGCCTCCCTGCTGGGACACCAGCCAGGCTGGGAGACAGGACACCCTGCCAGAGGGTGTCAGCTTGCCCCGCACCTGTGAGAAATGCTTCTCCCGCAGCTTGACCTCCTTCTCCACCAGCTTCTGCCGCCGCGTGGTCTCATCCTGCAGCCGGCGTTCCAGCTGTTCCCGGCGCCGGCGCTCATCCTCCAGTGCTTGCCGCCGCAGTTCCATCTCCCGCTCCTGGGGCAGGCGCAGTCACTCAGCTTCAGGGATCAGGGACCCACTCCCCAGCCAGCAGTGACACCAGTGCCCCCACTCACCCGGGACTCCATCAGCCGTGACTTCTCTGCATGTGCCTCCTTCAGCATCTTCTCCATCTCCTCAATCTTCCCCGCCTCCATCCCACTGGCACTGCAAGACAGCCACACCTGCTGTCCCCGCAGGAAGGACCTCGAGCCAGGGCATGGCTGGCAGAGCAGGCTGTGCCTCCAGCCAGGGGAGCTGGCCCCGGGGTTACCTGGAGATGTTGTCAGGCGAGCAGGCGGAGTTGTTGCCAGTGGAGAAGCTGGTCTCCATGCTGTCTGAGCTCTCCAGGCTGAGGGTGTCGTACGCATGGTCCAGCTCCTCAGCTCGGGGCCCAACGCCATGGGGACGGTGGTGGTGGAGGATGGAGTGATGCACAAGTGGTGGGAAGGCAGCAGGGAAGGGGGCCTGCCCATGCAGCGCTTCCCACTGGGACTGAGCCTCGGCAGCTGCTTTCTGCTTCAGCTCTGCCAGCCGCCGCTTCTGCTCCTCAATCACCTGCTGGCCTGTGCCATGGGAAGAGAACAGTGACAACTGAGCATGTGGCACTCAAAGCCACACTGCAGTGGGATGGCTCAGGCAGGCAGAAGACACTGCAGGTGCTGCTGGAGCCGGGGAGGTACGGTGGGTGTAGAGGTGAGAGCCACCAGCACAGCTCCTGACAAACATGGCAGGCAGCATCCAGCTGGGCAGGAGGAGGGGGCCCAAGCAGCCACAGGGAGCACATGCACCAGGCTGGCAGGAACAGGCTGGGCAAAGCATTAGCAGGTTAGGGATGCACAGGGTTGTCCCTAACTGGATGCTGAGAGGCACCCAGGATCCTTGACTGGTCATGCCCCTTCTATGTATGGCAGAAGGTGCCAGCAAACAGCCACGCTGCTGCCTCCAGGCTGCTTCAGACAGTCCAAGCTGCCCCGCATCTCTACCTGGTAGATCACCCGGCTGCAAGGGCTCTGCTGGGAGTGGCTCGGCTGGAGACACACCATCGGGCGGAGGGGTCGGGAGGGAGAGAGTGGGGGAAAGCAAGAGACTGTGAGAGGGGCACTGCGTCCTGCTGGAGCGCTGCCGCTGCTGCCCTCAGCCAGGCTCCTTCCTCCAGCACCTGAACAGCAGCAGGGGAAGCACCTCCCAAAGTCCGCCATCCTGCTAGAGCCGGGACGTGGAGATGGAGCTTACCCTTCTGCTTCAGGGCCAGCTGGCGCTTGGTCTCGATGTCCTGCAGTGTGGCCGCCAGGTTGCGGGGCAGGCTGCCTGCCGGACTTGGGGGGCCCTGGCCAGGATGGCAGGCAGTCAGCTACAGGGATGGGGATTGGGGCTGGCACTGGGCACACAGAGCCTGCAGTCAGGGTGCCCGGAGCTGCATGATGCCTGGCTTCCCCCAACAGCCATACCTTGGGCGAGGGGCTGCGCCCCAGCACAGAGAGATTGAGCTGAGAGGATGAGAGGGTCCCAGTCTTCACCCGAGGAATGAGGGCACCAGTGCTGTCCTCTGTTTTGGCACGATAGACCTGGGTACAGAGACACGAAGGTGAGAGGGGCATGGGAGGCTGCAAACCCTCCCTGGACACGTGGCTCTGCTGCCAGGAGGGCTGAGCATGCCCTCCCTGGACCCTGCTCCTGTGTTGTCAGCGGTGCAGTGAAGAGGACGCAGCAGCCGCCTGCCCCAGGCACGCTGCCTGATGTGGGTCTGCTCTGCTGCTGCCCACAGCAGCACCTGAGTGCCCAGCTGAGCCCCAGCTACAAAGCCGAAGGGAACACCCCTGCATTTACTCCAGCCCTGAAGCCTGAGCCCCAGCAGCAGCTGAAATTACCTGGAGAGGCTTGTGAGAGGAATGAGCTTTAGCTGGAAGCGGAGGAGGGGAAGAAGGAGAGACAGAGGAGGAGGTCTCAAAGTCAGCCATGACCTCCTGGTACCACTTCTCTAAATCAAGACCCGGGAGACACATAGGGCCCCCTGGCAGCTGCTCCTCCATCTGGAGAAAGACACCTCGTAAGAAAGGAGGGAGGGTGAGACACAGCAAGAGGGACAGACGCACAGAGAGAGAGACAGAGAGAGAGAGACAGAGAGAGAGAGAGAGAGAGGTTGGAGCATCCCTGCCTGTGCCTACACCATCCAGCCCAGCCTTAGGACCTGCAGAACCCCAGGGACTCTGCACACTCCATCTGAATCCTGGCAGCTCTGGGACACCCCTGCTGCTCAACACAAGCACCAGGAGGGCACAGAGATGCCCTGCCCCACGGAACGGACTGGGCTTAGGCAGGCGGCAGGGCACCAGGGAAGCAAGTGGTGGACAGGGCAGTGAGGCGGTGCAGGCAAGGGCCCGAGCTTGGCCTCCTCTACAGCTCACCCCTTCCCGTGACCTCCCAGGGAGAACATGCGGCAGAGGAGGGGGAAATGGGACACAAACCTCTGCAGAGATGGAGAAAGAAGAGAGAGATGGAAGAGGAGGAGGAGGAAGAGCTGCACAGCCCGAGGATGAAGGAGCTGGAGGAAGCAGTGGGGAAGTGGCAGGAGCACGGAGGTTGCCCAGGATGCCTGAGAGCTGCTCAACAGTCATGTACTGGGCAGAGAAAAGCAGAATAAAATGGGAGAAGAGGCTCTGAGAAAGGTTGTCATGAGCAGGTAGCTCCAGTCCCCAGAAGAGGGTGCCAGATCCCCAGAAGGAAGGACAGCCAGTACTGCCCACCACCGCAGTGCTGGGTGCAGGGTCAGGCTCCTGCCTGTCCTGCATCCTCCTAGTCCCTGTATGGGACCAGTAACCAGGACTGGCCCAACAGGCAAAGGGCTGCCCTCCCACCCCAGCAGGCACCCGCTTGGCTCCCCAGCCCCACTGCCGCCACCCCAGAGGGCAACGCCCATCTGCAGCAGGTGAGAAGCACTCCCCAGCAAGGAGACTGGGCTGCTCCAGCCTCTGCTCCCTGCTCCACTGCAGCCAGACAAGTCCACCAGCCCAAGAGAGAGGTGGGCTCCGAGCACGAGGGCACACGGGGGTGGCTGTAGTCTGCAGCATCCTTGCTGCCTGGATGCAGCTGGCAACCCAAGGGAGAAAACCCAAGCATGCTCTGGAGCAGGTACCTCATTGGCTGCAGGAGGTACAGCAAGCAAGAAAGAGCACTGAGCAGCAGCAGGAGCAGCAGCAGAAGCTTTAGTGTCCGGGCTGGGGCTGTGCACATGGCTGCAGAACCTGAAAACGTCAGACAGCCTCATGTACTCCTAGAAATCCATGGCGGAGGAGAAGGAGAGTTAGACCCATGTGCTGTCATCATGGCACTAACTGCAAAGCAGGAGCAAATCTCCCCACGCACATGTGCCCCACTGTCACTGCCTGCCCAGCCCTTCCCTGCCTCACTGCCCTCCCTGCCTGCAGCTGCCTTGCTGCCCAGCACCATGCAGGGAGCTGGGTGTCTGAGCTGGGCTGCATGTCTTGGCACGCTGCTGCCTTCCTGTCTTAGGCATTTTGCTGGGTGCAGGCTGCCCTGCCAAGGCCCCAGGTGCCTTCATCTGTTCCCAGCACCCAGATCTCAGGGTCCTCCAGCATCCCTGGCCACAACACCTCCCCAGTGTTACAGCACTGGATGAAACACCTCAAGCTGCTCCCAGCCAGAATAAAATCTACTTCCTCACCCTTTCTGAGTCAAACATGCTAAAGCCAGGGATTTGCCCTTTTACAGGGGAAGCCAGGCTAGTAAGACCCTAAAGGATCTTATCAGGAGGTGCCCAGCCAGCAGGTAAGTGGTGGACAAGGGGGAAAGCACAGAGGATGCCAGTGCCACACAGCACCATGACAGGATTAAAATCAAGGGCAGCAGCAGGAGCCAGGATGTCCAGAGGGCTCAGAGCACTTGAATTCGGTATCTGAGTGTTCCTGAGTGCAGCCACTGCCAGAGAGCTCAATTAGAAATAGCTCAGCAGTGCCATGTCAGCTTGCTGCAGTGGGGATCCCTGCTGCCTGAAGGCAATGTTAGTCTGTGTAAGGGGTCTGAGGTGCCTTGGCCAAGGGGGATAAGCGAGCAAGCATGTGCAGTTAGTCCCATTACCTCTTGTGCCTTGGGGTAGGAGCAGGTGGCAGGAGAAGCTAAGGAGGCAGCTGCTGCTGGCAGGGGACTCAGGGGCTTAGTTCCCTCCAACAGCTCATAAGGCTCTGAGATATAGAGGGTCTCCTGTGGGAGGGTAAAGATCACATAGGCAAGGTAGGCACAGGCAGCAAGGGCAGCACTGCGGTCCCCGAGGGCATCATGGCTCTGACTCCCTGTTCAGAGCCATAAGCAGAGCAATGGGGTGACTCACTCCCACCTAAAAACCTTTGGACACAAACTGGAAGGAGTCCCCCATACTGACATCAAGACAACCCCACACCTGCTCTTTGGCAAGGATGGGGCCCCAGGCAGTGCCCACTCTGGGTGTTCTGAAGTCAGGCTGAGTCCTTTCCTCATGAGCACTCGCAGCCCTTGCCAAGATGCCTGCTAAAAGCCTGAACCACTCCCGGGCTTCTACAGCATCTCAACAGGGGAGATGATGCTCCTCCCAAGCCTGGCTCTGTTGTGTTTCCCTTCCTCCCTCTCTTTCACCCAACCTGGCAATGGCCTCTGCAGTCCACAGAGAAGCTCTGAGTGTCCAGAAAGACCCACTTCTGGCCAGACAGTGCTTGGGAGCACTGGAGTCACTGCGAGCACAGCTTGTGGTGCACCAGGCTTGTCCCCGCTGGCAACAGCGGCTTGGGGTGGCAGAAGAGCAGCCCTAAGGACCATATCCCTCATTCCGCACTTACATCTCTGAGAGCCGAAGACATTTTGGGGAAGCTCCTGCCACCTGTGACATGCTGGTATCGCCTCTCCAGAGACATGAGCTTCTCCTTCTCCTGAGCATGGGGAAAAAGGGAGAGCAGAGATGATGGTTACTGGCACCTCGTGGACAGGCTCCCACCAAGCTCACCTCAACTGCCAACACCTGAGCAAGAGTCAGTGCAATCTTGTACCCTGCCTCAGGCACCCCCAGGGTTGGGGAGCTATGTCGACCCCCCAGCTGCTGCATTACCTTCTGCAGGAGCTGCAGGATGCTGTTCCTCTCCCTGGCCAGACACTCAGCCTCCTGGGTGCTCTGCAGCCGGATCTGGGCAGCCTGGGCATCCAGGGCAGCCACCCGCTCCTGGGGAGCAGGCAACAGGCATGAGCTGGGGCCACTGGGAACAGTCCATCCATGCCAGACCCACTGCCCCCTTCCATCCCTACCTTCCTGCGGGCAATGCTCCGCTGGCACTCAGCCCGGCTGTGTAGGAGCTGCTGGCTCCTCGCCTCACGCTCCTCCTCAAGGCGACTCTCCCGCTCCAGCTGCTGGAACTCCAGGTCTTCAAACAGCTTGGCCTCTGTCTCCAATGCCTCTGCCTCCTTCAGACACATAAAGGCACAGCAGGTCACTGCCTTCGGACGGGCACCTCTGCATGTCACCGGCAGCAGCCCCAAAGGCAGGCAGGTCTTCTGCAGTGGAATCTCCTGCCATGACCCCACAGCCCACTGGCACTGGCCAGGAACAGGAAGCTGTGGCAAAGCCTTTCCCTGGCACCCTGTTTGGGGATGCAGGCAGCTTTGCCCCAGGACAGCATGGGCACCATTGACCTCAGCCCAGCTGGAGACAGTGATGGAGGCTCTGGGTGCCGACCAGGTCAGAGCCATCGACCCCATGGGACGAGAGGCTTGCCATGGCTGGGGGCTCCACCCAGCCCATGGAGACCAGCAGCTCCTGTTGAACAATGTCCAGGCAAGTGCTGGACCCAAAAATGCTGACACACAGCCCCAGGTCACTGAGCCAGTGGGCAGCAAAGCCACTGTGGACGAGCACCACACCGGACAAATGCCGGCACATCCTCCCAGCCTTCAAGCACCAACAGCACACAGTTGCATTTGGCTCAGGGTCTCACCACACTCCCCGTGGGTAGACGTGCCACCCTGCTCCAGGACCAGGGCAGCTCTTGTAACACAGCACAGCACCACTGGCATGGTGGCTGCCCAGGGCTCCCATGCACCAGGCCTGGTCCACCAGCATCCCTGCCCACTGCAGGCTGGGACCTGTGTCCAACAAGGGGGTGCCTGCCCTGGCACAATGCGTTTATCCACGCAGTGAGGGGTGGGCGGGCGCTGGCCACAGGCTGGGGAAGTTTGGCCACTACTGAAAAATACCAGATAGTGGGAAAAAATGCTGCAGACCGGCGGTAACATAAACTGACCGCACCGTGTAAATAAACGCTCTCAGGAAATAGCCGAGACAGGGACGTGGCAATCCCCGAGGGGTCCCCGGCCTGCCCTCCTCTGTGGGGCAGGATCCAAACACAGCGGCTCCACAGCAGGGGCAGCCTTGTGCCCTGCCAAGCCAGCACCGCGCCTCGGGCCCGGGCGAGCGGCAAGCTTACCAGGACAGCGGTGCCCGGCGCCAGCCACCTCCAGCCCGGGTGCGACGCTCCCAGTGAGGCCCCGGCCGGCGGGGAAGAGCTGGCCTAAGCTGGAGCGGAGGGAGGTGGGCCATGGTCCAGGAGGGGGTGGGGGGAGACACTGACCCTTCGCATCTGCTCCTGCAACTGCTCCCGCATGGACTCAGGGCACTTATCAAGGTGGCTCTTCGACTCATGGTAAAGCACCTGGAGTTGCTCTAGCTCCTTCCTTTCAGCATCAACCTTTGCCCTTTCCTAAATCAAAGGACAATGAGGGAAAGAGAGGAGAAGAGAGGAGGAGAAGAGAGGAGGAGAAGAAGGGAAAAAAGGAAAAAAGGAAAAAAGGAAAAAAGGAAAAAAGGAAAAAAGGAAAAAAGGAAAAAAGGAAAAAAGGAAAAAAGGAAAAAA
>JANVCC010000064.1:7151548-7241688 GCA_025345505.1 Todiramphus chloris collaris | reverse complement strand
AAAAAAAGGAAAAAAAAAAGAGAAGGAAAAAAGGAAAAAAAAAAGAGAGAAAACACACTTCTCAAATCGGCGCCATGCAGAAGCTGCAGTTAGAGAGAGGCTCCACTGGGAAAAAAGAGGGAGCTCATGGGGAGGTGCATCACAGCATCTGAGGAGGGGTCAAGAGAGAAACAGCCATGGGAAACGAGGCTAGGTGGTGTTAGAGGAGTTATGGCCAGCCCTCGACCTCAGCCTTGTGTTTCTATTCCAAAGGCCCACTTACAGGCAGCAGAAAGATCTATGTTGGCAGCATGGATAAAGTCACCCTGTTCCTGAACTACATGCACCTTCTGAACAGCCACTAACTAGCTCCACTAATTGATGCTCACCATTCAGAGTGCTGCCAATTAAGCACAGCACGCAGGTCCTTCATGCAGGCTGAGGGACTATGGACCAGCTGATCCATTGGAAGGAGAGGGTTGCCCACAGGACAGCAGTGAAAATGGGAGACTGGAGTAAAACTCTGCTGCCAGAGATGCTCAGACTATGCTGGGTTATGGGCAGCGTAGACACTCGCTCCTGACCCTGGGAGAAGGGGAGTTATCCCCAACACTCCTTTCCACAGAAGCAGTGTGATGGAGGCCAGCAACATGGGGCTGCCATAGGGGATCACCTCCTGCAGGCCTGGAAGCACTGTACTGGGACTAGGTGCGGGGAAACACCCACTACAAGAAACCCCATTCCATGCTGCAGCAGTGCAGAGACACAGGGGAATCCAGGAAAAGGGTGGACACACTGGTAGGGACACAGGTCTGGCACAGACAGGCACCCTGGGACAGGGGCTGCAGGGCACTCAGAGGTCTCCCGGGCATGCAGAGATTCCAGAGGTGAGGGCAGACTTCAGAGCAGGCTGTTAGTGCAATCAGTGCAGACTGGTTAGGAAAGCAGCGGTTAGGTCAGCAGAGAGTTTGGGAGGGGGGTTTCCCTGTGCTCCTCTCCTGGCTCTGCTCAAGGATGCTCCTGGCTAAAGAAGATGCCTGCAAAGGGCTGGAAAACCAAAACCAGAACAAAAATGCCAAAACGCCATGGGGGACTGCTGGCAGGTGCCAATAGCAGCTCTGCCTGGCCACAGGCAATCAAACATCCCAGGCACATCAGGCCAGCCAGAGCCCCTAGGGACACTGGCACAGGACCTGAGCAACGGCTGCACAAGGACATCAGCCTTGGGCAGCAGGGAACTGAGTCCTGGCAGCTCTCCTGTCACAGAGCAGCACCCGGGGATGTGCCATGCTGCCTGCAAGGCTGTGGAATGGCTGGCAACCAGAAGCTGGGGTGAGCATTCCATGCATGCCATAGCATGGGTGCCTTCAGGCACAGCTGGCAGATCACGGTGGTGATCGCACCAAAGACAACTCCAGGGGAAGGGGGCCAGGACCCCACCCCTCAGCCACCCAGCCTAGTGAAACACCCACAGCAATTTCCCGCCCACCCCCAGCAAGCTGAACGCTGCAGAATCAGCTGCCATCATGCATGAGGATGCCCCAATGGGCAGCACAGCAGAGGGACTTGCCACAAGACACAACCCCATAGCAAGGGCAGGGAATGGGCAATAGTGAGGCCCCCACTCCAGTTTGGTGCTGCCTGCTGTCGGGACAAGACCTGCGCAGCAGAGCCTCCCTGCAAGATGCAGATGGCGTGATACAACACTAGCTGAAATGCACTCTCCTCTGGCAGGGCTACTGAACCAGGCAGACAGACAGACAGATACCACCCACAACACAAACCCAGAGGGGACGCTCCTCAATGCCTATGTGTAGCCCAGGGACTGGAGAACACGTCCTCAGGGTAACACCGCAGCATGGGGCACTGCAGCACCTGCTGCAAGCACCACGGATGGCACGGCAGAGCCAGCACCAGGGGGACCCATACGCGGGGCCCACCTTGTCCCGCTCTTTCCGGATGCTGGCATCCAGGCTGGAGAGCTTCTCCTGCAGCTGCTGCACCGCCTCCTGCTCCTGCCGCAGCCGTGCAGCCTCTGACTCCCGCTCGCCCTGCAGCAGCGCCCGCTCCATCTCTGCCTGGATAGGCACAGCCACATCACTATGGCTGCCCTGGCCGGATCAGGCTCGTGCCAGCAGGATAGGGTGCTGTCTGGCAAAGGCAGCAAGCAGTGGGGGACCCAGCAGGGCTCCCATCCCCTCACCTCTCGTGACATCTCCTGCAGCTGCTGCTCCAGCTCTTTGATGCGGCCCTTCAGCTGGTCCAGGTGGCCAAGCACACAGGCACGCTCCTCCTCCAGCCGCTGCGCCTCCTTGGCCCGGGGCCCCACCAGCTCCTCATGCTACGGAGAGAACAGGTCAGCATGGCACAGCATGGCACCGTGTGGCACAGCGTGGCCATCCTCTCACCTCATGGTGTGTGCTCTCAGTGCTGCTACACTCCTCCTTCAGGTTCTCCTCATCAGACCTCTCCAGGCTCTCCCTCTGCCGCAGCTCAACAGCACGGCCCAGAGCCACAACACCCCTGGGCACTCGCCGGCCAGCATCCGCATCACCAGCCAGGAGCCGGTGCACATCACCTGGCTCCACGTCGTCTGTCTTTGTGTACTCAGCACAGAGGTTCAGGATGGTCTCCAGGCGCTGCCGCTCCTGCAGGGAAGAATGGTCAGCACAATGCCCATCCCAGTATGTGCTGCTGCCAGAGCCAGCAGGACCCTGTGCCAATGGCAGGCACTGAGATGGGAGCTTGGTCCTCACCCTGCCCACATGCTACGATGGGCTGGGGATGTTAAAAAGCTGGATGCAGCATGTTATGACCCCACGCTGGAGCCAGGCACGCAACACGCTGGAAGCTGGAGCTGGACTAATTACAGGCGGCAGCGCTGGCCGCCAAGCGCCTCCACTATTTCCAGTCAGTGACTCAGGCCGCCCGCGCCGGCTGTGAGTCAGGGCTGAGCAAACAGGGCTCCAGCAGCATGGCCACCGGCACCGGCAGACGCACGGGCAAACTCCACCCAAGCAGCTGCTGGCTCTATAAAAATTCCACCTACCCTAAAAATAGATGCTGTGCCCACAAAGCCATGGCACTGTCGCCATCAGACACAGGTCTGTAGGAGCTGGACAAAAAAGTGGACCGATTTGCAAAGCCTGGGGCAGCAGAATTTCAGCGGGCAGCTCCACAGAGCCATGCCCACCCCACGGTTTTCCCTGGGGCTGCTGTGAGACAGGGGCTTCACGCTCCCAAAGAGCTGCCATGCACTAACAGTCGCTCCTGGCCATAATCCCCCTGGATAAGCCGGCAGCCTGGCAGCTGTGGCAAATCCCCAAGAGGCAATGGCTGGGTTTTAAAGCAGTAAAAGCCAAAAAGGTGTTTGCAAAGAGGGGGTCCCCTGCTCAAACATGACCCCACGCCCCCTTCATGGTCCCAAGGCTCACCAGGCGCTCCATCTCCTGCTCCCGCACCCGCTCCTGCCGCTGCAGACGATGGTACTCCAGCAGCTCATCCTCGTTGTCACTGATCGCGGTGATACTGTTCTTGCGCTCCCGCAGTCCTGTTGGTGGCCATGGGTCCCCCAAGGGCTTTCTGGGGGCGTGGGGGCTCTGCTGGGGTGAGGGTACAGCCAGGGAGCCCAGCCCATATGCTGGGCTCAGGCAGGAACTGAAGCTAGGGCGTCGTGCAGGGGTCTCTGCCAGCAGCGGGGGCGAGGGGCTTCCGGTGCCCCTTGGCTCCTCCAAACCCTTGCGTCTGGCACGGGGGCTGCCAGGTACCTCCCTGCCCAGCCGAGGCTGTGAGGAGGGGATGTCAGGAGCTGCCCGGGGGCTGGCTGCCCGGCGTGACAAGGAGGGGCTCAGCGGGGGCAGCTCCCGCATGCTCTCCATGTTCCTCCGGGCTGCCCGTGGGCTCTCAGGGGGCTGCAGACGGGCCTCTGAGACCACCCTGCCAGTGGGCTGCCGGTTAGGGGCCAGGGAGTCCCGCGGCTCCCGGAAGGGGCTGGGGGGCCGCTCCTGTAAGGCTGCCCGCACCCGCAGTGCTGCCCTGGATGTCAGCCGAGGGCTGCCTGCCCGGTGGTCCCCAAGCCTCTCAGCTGCACAAGGCTCACCCGGCCCCCCGCCAGGCGGGGGGGGCAGGCACTGGGGAGGTGGCTGCACTGTGTGGTTGTAGCTGGAGGAACGAAGTGGGACGAGAGGGGGCACAGCTGGACCCTGCTCCTGGCTGCTGGGTGAGGGGCTGGTGTAGCTGCCACTGCTGGCTGGGGAGGACAGCGGGGAGAAGTTCTCATAGCTGGAGCCCCCCGAGGCAGCCCCGGGGCTGGGTGGGGGGGACAAGAGGCAGCGCCCACCCCCATTCACCACGGGGGAGAGAGGGGACTGGTCACAGGCAGGTGGCTTCTTGCCACTGGGAGATGCTGGCTCCTCCAGTGCCAGTGAGTCCATGATATCCTGCAAGTCCTTCTCAATGGAGCTGACAATGGAGCTGTGGCTGGGACACCCACGCTCTGATGGCTGGCGGCCACCATTCACCAGGGCCTCAGGCTCTACGGGGAGACATGGAAGCAGGCATCAGCATGGCAGGACCCCCCTCCCTCGCAGCCCCTGACTGAGCTGGGGTCCCATGGATGAGCCTGTCATCAGCCCTCCATGCAGCTCTTGGAGAACCAGCACTGGGTCACAGCTCCACTGTCCCATCCCTGAGCTGCCTGCGTCCCACTGCCACCATTTCCCATACTGATGTCTGAGAAGCTGGGCCAGAGAGGAGGCCAACATCCTGCTGGCTCCATCACTAGGGAGACAGAAACCCGATAGCCAGTCCAGCCACCTGCCCCCAATATCCCTGCACTGCAAGCAGCTCTCAGCCTCGCTTTCTGGGGAGCAGCTGCCCCCACCAGCACCCACTGCTTGTCCCTGGCACACTCTGGCACCCCAGAAAGAAGAAGAGATGTGACAGCCAAAAACTGCTGAGTGTAGACCCACAGTACATCTGGACCCACTGCCACATCACCGACAGCCACCCTGTGCCCCTGGCCGGCATCCCCCATCCTCCCAGCACAGTACTGATGTGCCTGTCACTCATGGGACAAGCTAATAGCGGCAGGCATGGCATTCGGCCAGGACGGCACAGCATGCCACCCAGGCTGCGTCACCCCCTGGCACGCAGTGGCTCCCCCATGGTGGCCGGCAGTGCCTCCGTGACCAGAGAGATGTGCCGCAGCCCTTCCCGCACAATTCTGCCTGGTCCCATAGGGCAGGGAGAGATCATGTGGGACCCACGAGGGATGCTCCATGGTCATGGGATGCTCCATAGCTGTGGGATGCCCCATGGCCCCAGCAGCTCCCCGCATCCCTCCTCCCGTCCCCCAGCTGCAAGCTATGCTGCCTTCCTGACACACACGTGGCACAGGGAGGCTGCCAAGCTTCTCTCCCCGTGCCAGCCTGTGCCGGTCAGGGCAGGGAGAAGGGATCACTGCTGGGGATCTGGACATCCCTGGGAAGCAGGCGTGGCACTGGACCTCAGCGCAGGCACTCAGCCCATCAGCCCCACAGACAGGCAGACACAGCAAGATAAGCAGGCGGCGAGATGGTGGATTGCAACCAGGGAAACGGCCTTCATAGCTGCTGCACGGCTACCCTGGCACATAAACACCCGCTGCAAGGCAGCCGGGGAGGGCCAAGTGCATGCCGCATCCCCTGTGCAGGCCAACGGGTGATGCCAAGGCCAGCTGTCAGAGGTGAGAGCTGTGCCACACTGCCCTAGCGACTACCCTCTTCTGAGGCAATATTAATTATTAACAAACGCCAGTGTAGCTGCCATGCTGAGCCAATGGCTGGCACATCCATGGCTGGACACAAGCCCTGCTCCTGAGCGGAGCAGCCCAGGCAGGACTGGGGTGGGAGAGCACTGCATGCCAGGACAGGTCCAGGAACACTGTTGTCTCCACTGCCCTGCCTGGGATGATGTGGGGGTCACCTACTTGCTGGCAGCCCGTAGAGAGCCTCTGGGCTCCTGCTGCCCGCTGGGATCATGCTCTTCATCCACTTGGCCTCAGCTGGGTGGTTGAAGCGGAGGAAGGTGGCCTGTCCCAGGCAGATGGTGGACCCTGAGGAGGGAGGGAAGAGGACTCAGTTCATGGCTGGATGCACTGGAGCAATGCTGGAGCAAGATGGGAGCCAGCGCAGGCAGGCAGCCGGACACTGCCCAGCCCTGAGATGTGTCCCTGGGATGGGAGCGGGCTCCTGCCGTCAGCAGAGGCTTAGGGGAAGGCTGAAATCCAGGTCACCCTCTGGCAGCTGCGGGCACAGCTGGGGTCCCTGCCGGGGGGGGGGGGGGGGGGGGCTGGCAGCGATCCAGGGCCTGCGCGGTTGCCAGCTGCAGACAAGACGGCTCCTGTCCCTGGCCGCAGAGAGCCTCTTCTTGCCCCAAAGTGCAGCTTCGTGAAAGGAGGTGACCGAGCGCCCATGGAGAAGGCAGGCAGCTGGGGACAGGGAGTGGGGCCGCGACCTCCCTGCTGCCCACCGCGGCGGGTGCGTGTGCTGGGAGCGGCAGAAAAGCTCCGTGCAGACACACCCTGCTTTGAAGCGCCTGCCTGGGCCCCGGGGAGCGGCACTCTGCACCGACAGCCGCAGCCGAAAATCCCTCGCCGGAGGGGATGCGATTTTTGGAGTGCTCGGCAGCACACGCTCACTGTAAGGCGAGCGAGACGATGTACGGATTAACCACCATCGCCTGGAGGTCGCACCGCGGGGGTCTGTCTCCCTTGTCTGAGTGGCGGGGCGGGAAGGGTCCCGCTCCCCCGCACAGCCAGAGCATCCCGCCTGCCAGGAGGCAATGCCAGCGCCCGGCCTGGCAACGGCTCCTCCTGCTCGGGGCATCACTGACCTTTGCGCCAGCACCACCATAGCCAGACGTCACCCCGGCAAAGCCGAGTACCCCCACCCCACGCCCCGAGCATCAGCCTCACATGCCACAGCTCGTCCCGCTGCAGCCTGGCACCCACGCTGACCCTGCCTGGCGGTGTCCCCACCTGCTCACCCTGCCCTCAGGCGGGAGAACCGGAGGGTCGTCCGACCCCTTCTGGTACCCCACAGCACACCCCGGCTTCCGCTGCCCACCGTGGGCCCAGCGGGACGCGGCGGGGCCCCGCGGTCGGAGCCGTCGCGTCCTTCCCCAGCGGCCACGTGGCTGCCATTGTCCCGCGGGGGGACGCGCCCAGGCGGGTGGGGCCCCCCCGCTCCGGGGGGAGATCGCGGCAGGCTCGGGGGGGCTGCAGAGGCGCCGCCCGGGCAGGCAGAGCCGGCTGCGCGACCTTTCGGAAGAAACGGGGAGCGCTCCCCCCCTCCTCGCCCCGGCGCGAACACGCGTGGCCGCCGCCGCCCCGCACTCACCGCGCCGCCGCCGCCGCCGCAGCCCGGGCAGCGCCCGCCGTGCACCGCCCCCGGGGAGGAGCGGCAGCCGGGGCGGGCGGCGACGACGGGGGCCGGGCCTCGCTCTGCCCAAGCGCAGGGTCCTCCCCGGGAGCCGGCTGAGGGACAAAACGCTGCGCAGCAGAGGGGACGCCGCGGGGAGAGACCCCGCCTCTGCCTGCGCTCACCGGGAGCGGCCCGCGGGTGAGCAGCGGGGTCCAAGCCCCTCCGGCCACACAAGCCCGCTGGGTGTGATGCCCCAGGACACCCGGGTTGTTTTCTCCCTTCATCTCCACTTCCCAAACCTGGCTCAGCATCCATACAGCTGCATGGGAAACGGGTGCCACGCCCTGCCCCGGTCCCGGCGGGCCCATGCCGCTTTCTCCAGCTCGATCTCATGTGCAACACACGGCAAAGCTGGTCCCAAATGGTGCCAGCATCCAACACATCCCCACCGCAGATCAAAGAGGTGCAAACATCCCAGCTTGGATGGATCCGCAGACACCTCCAATACCCAATGGAATGCCAGGTCCAGCTCCGGAGGGTCCGTACCTTGGGTAAGCCGTGTGGGCTGCCGGAGCGGTACGCCATCGATGGCACATGCATTGCCACAGGGGTGCAGGGTGACCGTCCCCCTCACATTCTCAATGTAGCAGTGCTGGGGTGCCAGCCCGGGGCCCTGCAGGATGATGTCCTTCACGGCCGTGCCGATGGTGGTCCTTCCTGCTGGTAGAGAGGGCAGCTCAGTGTCCCTGCTGCCACCTGCCCACGGGGAGCCCTGGCACCTGTCACTCACCTTCCTCCAGGGGCAGGACTGTGATGGCGGTGCTGAGGCGGCCGCTACCCAGGCTCACCAAGTGCGGCTTCTCTGTCTGCACCTTCAGCCCCTTGCCTGTGTCGATCAGGTCCAGAGGGCTGTTCTGCAGGATGAGAAGGAGGGAGGGAGAGAATGCTCACAGCTCCCATGGTTCCCAGGTGCCTGAGATGCCCTGAAACAACTGCACATGCAGGCAGAGAGTGATGCCCAGGCAGACCTGCACACAGGCAGGACAGTCAGAGCTGAGGGCTAGATCCTGCCCACACTGCCTGCCCTGGGGAGCAGAGGTGAGGTGCTGCAGGAGCAGGAGATCCCAGGGACTTGGGCTGCATCTAAGAGGATCCTAACCAGCAGGCACTTAGCTCAATTGGCTTTGTTGTCAATCCCATAAGAGGATTGGGGTGAGGAGAGGCCAGATGACATTGCTGGCTGCCCATGGTAGGGCTGCCTATGGAGAAGAGCTTCCAGACGGATCCCCATACTCCTGCAGGGCAGAGGTCCTGCAGCCCTGCATGCTCACCTGGATGACAGTCTGGACTCTGCAGAGCGGGCTGGTGAGGGTCCTGCCAGATGACTCCATGGTGCTCACTTGGAAATATTGAGTGATCCCAGACACAGGCTGCTGCCAGAAAAAGCAGAGGATGTCAGCATAAGTGAGCACACCGGGAACGGTTCTGATGTATTTCTTCCACACATCCCTGTGTGTCCGGCCGCCTGAGCACGAGCCTCACAAACCCTACCCAGTTCCAAACCAGCTGTTGCCACCAAGAGAATTCCCCTCCCAAGTTCCCATCTCCAGCCCCACAGCAGTGTCCCAAAGGGGGCTAGCATCTTGCCTGGCAGGGCACATGTCTCTGTCTGTCCAGGGAAACCTGTTTGTGCCAAGGGACAGGACATGTCTTGACAGGACATGACACCAGGATCCAGCACGCTGGTTCAGCTTTCGGGGCAGTGGTGTAGGAAATGTACACCCTAAACACCAGGAGTGATGGGCAGATAGACATGATGGCCGCTGGTAGATAAGGACAGTGAGCACAGCATCCAGCTGTCCCCAGCAACATCTGCCTGCCCAACTCCTGGCACACCCACATGTACCATGAGCACCCATCCCTGTCACCCAGGAGCACATCTTTGCTTCTGTACAGCCTGTCAGGAGCACCTTGGGGTGCAGAAGCCCAGGTGAGTGTGTTGTGCCCCTGCCTGTGCCCTGCCTGGCTGGTGCATGCACCAACCCAGGCCAGGCTGGCACATGCTGCTGCCCACAGGCTCAGCCACCCACTGCCATTCTCTGCACAGGCAGGAGGCGGCTCAGGGAAGAATGATTTCCGTCACCCGGCGCTCACACCACCGTCACAGCCCAGCCGGGATGCTCTGAGGTTACTAAATTTACCATGTTACTCCCCATGTCCCTCCCTTCCGCCCGGCCGAGTGCAGCTTAACCCCTCCCAGGCAGTCTGGGGCAGCCAAACTGGGGAGTGCTCCTGTCCCGTTAAGGAACACATTCCCAGAGCAGCCAGGGGCACCGGGAGGAGCCTCGGGCTCAGCTCCCTGCAGCACCACTCACTGTCCCACCAGTCCCAGCGTCCCGCGGGGTGCAGGACTCCCCTGGCTCAGCCTGCATCCCGCTTGGCTGCAGGGGCGAGCAGTGGGTGGCTATTACACAGTGCGGAAAAAATGAAACACTGGAAAACACCAAGTGTGGGATCCAGGGCTGGGACGGAGCCCAGGCAGCTCCATGTGACACCAGGGCCAGCTACCGCACAGCAAGGGCTCCACGGGGACCACAGCTTCCCCACGGCAAGCGCTCTACGCAGTCACCCCAACCGGGATGGGGACAGCTTGGCTGGGGCAGAGGGAAGCAGAAATGTAGTGCCCTGGGAGCAGCTTCTGTGTGCCCGCCAGCTGCTGAGGCACTACCCCTGCTTTCTCTTACCTGACACCTAGTTCTGGCCCCAGTACCGAGTGGAACCCTCCGTGACATGGTGCCCGTGTTCCCTGGGTGTAGGGGGGCTGGACTTCTAAGCACCCTGAGATACCACAGCCCAGATGAGCCTCTGCCCCTCTCCTCAGTCCAGGCTGTGCCACAATGTCCAGGAAGGAGGAAAAGCCAAGAGGGGCTGGGCTGCTTCTAGGAAGGGAGCTGGTCCAGGGTGGGATCCTGCGCTGGCATTAACCCCTTCCCAGCATGGCTGTACCAGTGGGGTTGAGTGAGCATCATGGGGGACCCCTGGCCCCAGCAGCCAGAGGAATGTCCCTGCTCCTGCCCAAACTTGTTCCACCCAGCACCCCCAGTTCCACATGCAGCCCATGAGCCAGAGTGTGACCCCAGCACCCGGCAGCTCCCCACTACCCACCCTACCATCCCTGGCCCCCCAGCATCATCCTCTGCCAGAGCCCCTCACCTGGCTCCTCACAGTGCAGAGAACACCCACTGTCCCCTCAGCCTGTCCTCGGGGGTGCAGCCCTCGCCACCCGGTGCTGCCGGAGGAATGCGGGGCGGGAGCATGGCTGCCCTGGCCGGCGCCCCACTGCTTGGGCAGACAAGGCAGCCTTTCTTCTCCTGACACCGCCTGCAGAACGCGCTGCTTGTTCCCGCCGTGGGAAGTGGCGAAAGCAGCAAATGCCAAGGGGTCGGGCTCCGTTACCGCCCAACAGCCCACGGGCCCTGTGCCCCCTGAGCACAGGGCTGCCCCTCAGCCCCTGCCTTCCCAAGGACAAAAGCTCCTTTCTTCTCCTGGCACAGGCAGAGGCCTCACCTGGGAGGATACCCAGCCCCACTGACGCGGGGCCCTGCCAACACGGAGCAGGCTGTATGCTGAAACACTCCCCACCGCTGCCGACACACTCCCGGGGAGCCCCTGCACCCCACTGCCCGCACACTGCAACCCGCCTGCCTGCCCTGAGCCTGTACAGGCAGAGGGGTCTACTCCTGCCTGTGCTGCTGCTACCCACTGAGACTCAACGTGGGCACAGCCCAACCTGCCTCACACCCCAGCAGTGTGGCTGCATGCCAGCAGCTGGCGGGCAGACCCCAGAGCCACACTGTGCTGCTGGCCAGGGCACAAGCAGGGCACGGCCAGCCAGCCCAGACTTGCGAAGGGTCATGCTGATGTGCTGGAATGCAGCCTGGCACATTCTGCCACACAACAGCAGTGCCAGCTGTGTCGGGGATGCAGTGTGCAATGGGCAGGCACATGGCATCCCACAGCATGGCCTTTTCTCCCAACCCACGGCCAGGAGAGTCAGGCATGGAAGCCAGAGCAGCCGAGCTAATGGGTTCACACCACACAGCATCGCAGCCTCTGTCCAACTTGGCTGCCTGCTTGCTCCCCATCTGCTAATGCACTTAGGGCGTGCTTACCCCTTCCCACACCCTCCACCTCAGCAAACAACTGACCTTTCTGCTAGCTGCTGGGAATGGGGAGCCCAGCTCTGGCAGAGCCAGAGGGCAGCAAGTACCCGGCTCTCAGCCACAGTCTCTAAGCCTGGGGGTGCCCCATGCTGAACAGGGGGAGACCCAACCAGCTTCATCCCACCCAGGCCAGGGGTGGTGGGGGCTGCACCACGGTTGCTGGGACAACGCAACAGTCCTGGCAATAACATCACCGTAAATCAGCGGCCAGACAGATCCGGCGGGAGCCGAGGAATCCCTGCCACACCCGCTGATCTCAGCACTCCCGGGAAGAGCTCCCGCACTGCCGTGGCACAGCTGCGCTCCGGACAAGGCTGCGGCCCTGCCGGCATCACGCCTCGGGCTCTCCACCGGCTGGGGGATGGCCACTGCATGCTTGGATGGGGAGGGCATGCATCCCAGCTTTCCTGCTCCCAACGCTCCCTGAGACAAACCAGCTCCGAGGACTGGCAATGCCCTAAATGGTCCTGACTACTGCCAGAGCTCAAGCACCAAGCACTTGCCTCCGGCCACTGCAGCACGTACAAGGAAACCACTACCACCGTGCTACAGGAACCCTTGTGAGACTGCATGATGGAGACTTACTCCTCAAAGACCTCTGGTAGCAAATGATACGGCAGCTTCTCACCTGCAGGCCAGACACTTGCCTCAGCTCAGCGGAGAGCAGCTGCAGCTCCTGCTAATGACATCTCAGGGACCACAGCACAGGACTGGTTTGGTGGGTCTCAGATCTGGTCCCTGGCACAAACCCCTTGCCCAGACCCACATCCACTGGGAGAGGGGCAGGGGCAAACCTCACCTCCCCAAAAGAGACATCGCTCTCTCCTTTCTGTGTCTGGCCATTGGCAAGTGTCACCTCATTACACAAACGGGTGGCTCCATCACCCTGCCTGTCGCGGCATCGAGCAGCAAGCCCAAACTTACCAGCTGATGAAAAAGGACTGGGAGGGCTGCCTGGTCTCCGTCTGCACTGCCTGTGGTGCTTGGCCATGGGGTCTGACCTGCTGCAGCCTGTGCCCGATGCCCAGGGAGGGCTAGGGGCTCACAGGGCAGCCGAAGGGCCAGGAGAGCGGGCAGCCCTTCGGTGCAGCAGCTGGATACCTTCTAAGGCTGCCGAATTCCTCGGGTTTTCTGGCAGCCGCCAGAGGGGCCGCAGCAAGAGGGTGTCAGGAAGTTGAAGTAAACAAGGTCCCGACACAGAGCGGGGTCCATCCAGGACAGCCCTGTTCTCAGGCTCCCTGAGAGGCGTCAAGGGCAGCCTGGGGCCATCTCCCCCTGCAACCGCCCAGGAGCTGCTGCAGGGTTTGCAGCTAGGACAGCCTCCCTCCAGCCTCCCACGCAGGGCTGCCTGCTCTGAGGGCTCCCACACCCACAGTCCCACCACCGACGCGGACCATCAGCTCCAGCTGCAGGCCCACCCCCGCCCCTCCAAAGCCTTTAGGCAGAGGTGGTTTTACAGCTCAAGAGATTTCCTGCCGCTCCTTTCCTGGGCCCCTCTCTGCGAGCCCCCCGGGCAGGGGCCCCCACAACAGAGCAGGGCAAGGGAGACCCTTTTCTCTGACCCCTCCTCCTCCTCATGGCAAAGCTGCCGCCGAGACTCTACCGGCTTGGAAGTCCGTGGGACCGGCCACCCCCGGACACAGCCCCAAGAACAGAGACTGCCTGGGGGGGCTCTCCGACACGGGGGTCTCGCCAGCTGGTCCACCCCCGGCCCTGCCCGCTCCCCGCTCACCTCTGCTCCAGCAGCCCCGGGCCGGTTCCTCCGCCCTCGCTCCGCGACTGCCGGCGCCCGCCCCCCCCCCCCCGCCCCAGCGCCGGCGCCCGCCCCGGCCCCGCCCCGCTGGGCGGACGGACGGGGCTGACCCGGCCCGGCGCAGCTCGAAAGGACCCCAAGATCCACAGCTCCTTTGACCGTATCTTTATTTGATTAAAGGACTCGGTTTTCTCCGCGTACACTGGAATGTGCTCTACTCCCTAGCGGGCAGGGTTACCAAAGAGAAAAAAAAAAAAAAAAAAGGGGAACTCGGCCCAGGTTAAATATTATCCCCAACGAATTTAAGGAAAAAAAAAAATAAAAAGCTCCGTAGGTGCCTTAACTAACCCCGACTCCATTTTAAAATCATACAGACAAGCAACTCTCGCATACGATCAAGGTAACAGGATCATCACCTACTTGGCTAGGGAAAGGGGTTTACTCTCCCAGGACAGGGATGGGGGCAATTTCCACCGAGGTGCTGCCAATGGAGCAGAGACCATGAACTTCTTTGGCAGGGGACCTTCAGGAACCGAGAGGTGCTCGCTCCCACAGCCGCGCTCTCAGGAGTGTGACCCACCCACTCTCAGGGCATTTGCTCTCCATTGGTGCGCTTGGGGATGGGGGGAGCTCCCCCACAACCCTTGCCTGTTGAGTGGTGACAGGCCCGAGTCACACAGGTGAGATGAGTTGGGAGAGGAGCACAGGTCTGTGAGGAGGCAAAGGATGCTGAGGAGTCAGCTGGAGGAGGAACAGCTCTGGGACATGACTGAGGTGCTGCTCACACTTGGATCAACCCCCCCCCCCCCCCCCTCATTTTCTGGACACCAGGATCTCATCCTTCATCTGCAGATGCTGAGAAACACCAGTTTGGGACAGCTCCTGAAACACAGGCCAGGACACCAGGTCTCCACAGCAGCAGGCAAAGCCTTCAACCTCCCCAGATGCCAATAGGGCCCCAGAAAAGACATGCAGCTGGTTCCAACCACGTTAACCACCTTCCAAGCCTGGTCCAAGAACAGACAGCCCATGCACAGGACAGTCCCATCTGGACACTCTCCCTGCTGAGGGAGAAGCTGGAGCAGCCAGGGCCACAGCGTGCGCTGCCTCGGAACCCTCTGAGCCAGAGAGACTAGCCCAGCTGTGGGGCTGTCATGGAGGGACAGCAGTAAGCGTGTGGGGCAAGAGGACTAATGGCCAGGGTTCCTCCTCCCTGTCACAACCACCCCACCATCAAAACCAAGGCCAACTTGCTCTGCTTTGACCGGACAAAAGGGTCCGGAGAAGCAAGGTGGCCTTGCGCACATTATCTTAATGCCCATGTTCTTCAGCAAAAATGAGATTTGAGGGCCGAGGAGGAATTCCAACAGCAGCACCAACAGCAGAACAACGCATGATGCTTCTGGAGGGAGGAGAATGATGTCTGGGAGTTGCTGGGAATGAGCTTCGGGCATCTTCAGGGGAAAAGGGAACGTGTCAAAGGTGGATTCTTGGCGGAGATCTTGCTTTTCTGCTGGCCAGTACAAATCTGCCAAAGAAATTTGTAGCCTTTTCCCCCATGAGAGTGTCAATTCTCTGCTAAAAATGTCTGTGACCCAGGACAACTGCAGATGGCAGAGCCATGAGTCTCAGCAGAGAGGGGGCTGCGGCGTTCCCAACATTCAGTATAAACTTCAGCCTCTTATTTCTTTTAATTTAAAAATTTCTTCCTTTGCGATTCCCCACGACTGGCACTACAGGACTTCATACTTGTCCACCAGGAAGGTGGTTTCAGTAGAAAACCTCACAGGGCTGTTTCCATCTACCTGGGTCACTTTGGTAACCTGTGGAGACAACGGGCAAAGTTAGCTTGGCACCACACACCGCTCCCCTCCATAGCTACACTGCGTGCCCTGCCATTGGGATGGTCACAAGGGCAGAATCGATCTGGTGCCTTCAAGCCACGAGTCAGCCCTGAAGGAGAGGTCTTTGTTCCCAGAAAACCTGAAAACAGGGGAAGGATTTTCTGGGCTAACTGTCTCTCTGCTGGAAGCGGGCTGTGAGGAGTTCAGCCAGAAGACAACTGAGGTGTCCTGAAAGAGGCAAGAGCAATGCTGTGTGTGCAGCGACCGTACCTGTATGTTGCAATAATTCTTTTTGGAGACAAACGAGACGTGCACTGGGAAGAAGTCGTTTGGCTGCCCTGCTATGCTGAACTCCAGGCTGCCACTCTTGTTTTTGGCATCTATCACTGGCAGGCACCATTCAAGGAGGTTTCGACGGCTGTCATGGCGATACTCGCCATCGATCTCCCCAATCACCGGGGCGCCAACACCAGACCTAGGGTAGACGATGGCAGGTCACAACAGCTCACCTGCGCAGAGCTAAGGACACGTTCATTCAGCCCGCTGGCTTGGCCAGGCCTGCACACCAGAGAGGTGCTTGTCAGTGCTGCCCAGACAAGGAGGGGTACTTACGGCAAGGGGATGGTGATGATGACATCGTTCAGCTCGAGGCTCTCCTCTTGCAATTCATATTCAATGTTAACGTCACAACTGTTCCCGCTTTCTGAAGGCCAGCAGTTAACTGAGGGCACAGAAACACCACCCTGAGTGAGGCCGGCCTTCTACGGGGAACACGCTTCCAGAAGATGGAAGAGCAGCAAAGAAACTCTGACTTGGAGAAAATAAGTTTTTCTCCAAGGTCATTACAGAAAATGGATGTTGCCAAGAACAAGGGACCCTATCCAACAGGAGACCCACAATACCTCCAACAACCCATGGGGTGCCATGCTCTGGCACTGCAAGGCCAGCTACAAGGCGACAGCCTGCAGATGAACATGGGCCTGTTCCACCCAAGCCCTTCGATGCAAGCTCACACTCACTTGTCAGTGGAATGAAGGACTCCTCTGTGGTCTGCAACCTCCACTTCAGCACACCCACATCGCTGTTAATAGGGAATGACTTCTCGGGGTTCTTCAAACCAATCTGTGATTCTGCAGTGAAGAGCTTCTTGTCCACATTTGGGTGGGTCTGGAAGGGGAACACATGGCCAGGTTGTGACTCTGAGCCTAATGACAGAACTGTATGTATGTAACGCGGGTTTGAGCAGGACATGCCTACAGATCCCAGAGTATTGTCTCTGACCCCACACACACATCCGTGCTGCTCCTGGCTCAGAAGCCCAACTGGAGCACATCTACTTATCAAGCTGGGATTCCTGCCAGAAAACACAGATCCACTAAGAAGAATCCACACTGCTGCTGTTCTTACATGCCACTGCGACACACACTCTTGGAAGGATGTCCTGGGATGATACCTACAGAGCAAATTTAACAACTCTTAAAATCCCAAAGACCATCCCGAGGACCCACAACGGGCATTTCTCTCGTAGAAAAAAAACCTCATGCTGCTGGGAAGACCATCCTGAAACCACAAGAGTCCTACTGCCCGCAGCAACCTTAATGCATATACACGACAGCAGCCAAACTCCATTTAAATATTCTCTCCTCACACCATCAGCCTATACAGCTTTTCAGATTTCTGGAAGTCCACATTCAAGTCACTCTAAAAAGATGGGAGTCAGCACTGGGTTTGACCTCATCTGCCACCTGAAGCCACGCAGGTGGAGCAGCAAGGAACCTGCTCACAACATGTGCTGATAAAGAACCTACTCCTGTCTATGCAAGCCTGCAGCAGCCAGCTATGGACAGACAGGCGCTCAGTGAGGAGGAAGAGGGAGCAAAAGAGCATAATCACAGCAGCACAATCTCCAGGGATCAGTAAGGTCACATAAGAGATGGAGAAAGGGGAGGACATATCTCCTATGAATCGTCTGAGCTGCTTACACTGACTGCAGCAATGGTCTCGGATACAGCAGCGACAGGATACAAACAACCCCAAGAAGAAACAGCTTTCTAAATAATTAATTCATTCCTCGCTGGCATGTGAAGTTTGACTCGAACTCTCCCATGCTACAACTACAGCTCATCACACAAACCAGAGCTGATCACCAGGCCAGGCTGCTGCAAAGCCCAAGCACAGCAGCATGCACTGTGGGACAGGTAAAGGTGCTAGGGCAGGAACAGAACTGCAACAAGGGCGGGTTTCTCAAGTGAACTTCAATCTCCCCAGCATGAGCTGGCTCGGTTTATGATGCGTTGATGTCTGCAGCAACCACTCCTGTTTGCTAGGAAGGCTTGGACAAGAACACAGGACAGCAGCATGCTCCGACATCTTGCCCCAGAGAGCAGCAAAAGCACATTTGACAGCACAAGACACTAAACTGGTTTTACCTGTAGCTGCACTCCTCTCTTGTCATCATTCTCCACATGCAGGCGAATCCGTGCAAACTTTTCATCAGAAATGTGCAGCATGATCATGCCGTGCAGCTCCATGATCTGCAACCCTCCGTCACGGCCGCAAGTCAAGGAAATTTTCTCCTCTATTTTCATGTGCACACTAGACAGACAGAAAAAAAAAAAGCAGGAATCTCAAGTCCTACGCTAGGCATCTAACAGGCAGGATGAGAGATAATCAAGGACAGGCTGCATGCAATGAGCAAGTGCTCCCAAGAGCACGATGGCCCCAAGCACAGCGTGGATGCCACAGCAGAGGCAAACATCCCTGCGACAGGTTAACTCTGGGGCAGACAGCTTTGCAGAGCAAGTCTGCACCAGGTGGCAGCCCAGATAAACAGCAGCGATACAGCGTCGTAACAGGCTGTTCACTCAACACCTCTCTGCTGTACAGCAGCATGGCTCATGGCACTGAACAGTTCTGAGCTGCTGCGTGTAAAGCGAACAATGAACACATCCACCTTAAGCCACACTTAAGGCAGCAACCCCGTGTCTGGGAAACAGGAAAAAAAACACTGCTCTTTTAAGGGAAAAAGGCACAGCAAAATTCCCCAACCTCAGACAAACAACAGAAGTACATCCCATTTTAGTACAGGTGATCCCTAACCAAAGCAGCCATCTGCTTTTTGGCTGCTGTGCTTCCCAGGACTGTGCCCACCATCTTTCAAATTCAACAGCAAGCAAGCAGACAAGACCTGCACAGCGGGACAAAGCCTGTTCTGAAAACCAGAAATAGAAGCCAACTCATGAAGCCATGGGCACGTCACAGGGAGAGCTGCGAGGAGGCCGCTTCCAAAGCAAGGGTAATACCCACCTCTCCACGTTAACGGGAGGAGCAAGAACTTTGGCTGTCTCTGTAGAGCGCTTGCCTATGGAAGTCATGATGTTTTCTCCTTCCGATTTCAGCTTGTCCACAAAGTTGTCCACCTCCTTCCCCTTCGCACCGAGTTTCAAGGCTTTACTGGGACCTGAAGGCCTAATCAAGAGGGGCAAGAATCAGCTCACGGCAACAGATTCCTTCTCCTGTCTGCCCCAACAACACAGCATTCACCTCTGCAGCCCTTTCTGGAGGAGAATGTGTGTGAAACTGGTGATCTTACGCGTACGGTGCCAAGTTAGAATTTAGATCTGGACTCTGTTCCATGTCTTACCAGTAACTGAGTACCTCTTTTTCTCACATAAAATGAGACGCTCATTACCCATCAAAGACTGCAGAGAGTCGAGGGGATGCTGCTCCTCAATAATAAAAGAGGGGTCTTACAAAGATGCAGCATAAAGGGGCCTATAAACAGCTGTGGTAAAGGCTCAGAGGCAAACATGTGCCTACTGGCAAAGGAAAGGGATGGTTCACAAAGCTGTGACAGCCTCCACTCGTACAGGAAACAAATGGGAGGACAGCACAAAGGACTTGTCTTACAGAACCTCTGTTTCAGCTACAGCTGGCTCCCAGGAACATCTGCTCCCTGCTGTATACCCACCTGGCAGGAGCCGGTGCCACTTTGGGCTTCTCCGTTTCGATGATGGTCTCCGTGATCATCGCTGCTGTTGTGCCCCCAGACATGGCTGAGCTGCCAAAGCCACCAAAACCGGGTGCCTTCTTGCCCTGCCTCTCTGCGTCCCTCCTGGCCTGCTGCAACTCCTTCGCTTTTCGGCGCATCTCGGCTTTTGCTTCACGCTCCTGAGTCTGAAGGGAAAGACAAGAGGCTGGCAGAGCTTTGCAATCTGTCTTAATTCTGCACAGGAACTAAAGCATGTTTTCTCATAAACCCTCAGTGAAGGAAAAGGAAACAAGAGATGGGTGATTAGTTTACAGAACAGAGAAATAATCTGATGATGCCTCTCAGAGCAGAGTAGCACCTTGGTACAAAAACCAAATCAAAACTGTGTTTTCCAGACAGGGCCCCTCGCACGAGGCTTGCCATCATCCCTGCTCACCTCTCGGACAGCCCGGAACACCTTCTCTTCATGCGAGTCCATCTCAGTGAAGGTCCGGATCTGCGCCAGGTTGACGTTCTCACGGTAGCCGAGGGCAACAATTTCATCAAAGGCAAAAATCAGGTCGAAGCAGTGTTCAGAGATCTCGTTCTCCTCCAGAGCCCGACAGTATTCAGGGATCTAATCAGGGGAAAACATTAAAGGAGTAACTGTAAACAACAACATGCAAACATCATCTTGATGTTCTTGACTCTTTGCTAGAGTCTCCAGCACTCCACTGACTTGCTCTTCATAACTCTCCATTGTCAATAAACAACCAGATCAAGTTTTGCTGTCATTAGCTTTTCTACACTAAAATACTTCTATGACCTCTTTGTAAAATTGTGACACTAACTCAGAGGAACCAAAAAGCATGGGGGCCAGCAAATTTCCTGGATCCTGTGCTTGCACAAGACAGCTGCACAAACTCGCTGCTTAAAGCAGTGCTGCACTTCTAACAATCACGTACCACGATGTTGTGGTGTTTTCAGAAGGGACATGGATGTTATCTTAAGAATACTGAGAATATTTAGTGCTAAATTGACAACAACAGCCTCTTTTGTCATACCAGCTGAACTGTAACTGAGAATTTTTTACACGTAGCTCATAAAACACCAAAGCTTATTGAGAGGTCAGGACAAGGGGCTGGAAAAATCACACTGCCAGGTGGAGGCACATGGCTCCTCAGCACCAGCTCACCAACAGGCTCCCCTACTGCGTTGTTTCAGGCTACGCAAGCACAAACTCTGTGGGGAAGCACAGATCCTTACCACTCTGGAAAAGAGACGGAGTGTTTCGAGGTCTTCCAGGATGTTGCTGTTCTTGGTGGTGATCAGCACCATGTAGAGCTTCTCCATGGGCTGATAGACGTACCGCACGCTCTCCGTCTCCACGAACGTGTGCTGCTTCCCGGTGTTCATCAGCTTCGGGAAAGCCGCCAACAGCCCTTCAATGCGGGTCCGGGTCATCTCCACGAACTGCCGGGAGACTATGGCCTTGCCTGCCTTCGTGCAGACGGCTGCTGCCAACAGCACCTGCAGGGGCGGCAGTGCGGGTGAGCAGCGCCCGCAAGCTGGGCCTCCCATGCTGCGCAGCCTCGGGAGCCTGGCACTGCACCTCTCACCCATCAGAAGGGCCACTTCTGACTAGGTTCCGCCTTCACGTGTGCCACACAGCTGATTTTCCTTAAACACGATTTGAAGTCTCCTCTGTGCCTGGCACCTGAACTGAATCGTGCTAAGAGCCGAGCCACACCTGATTTTCCCTCTCTCCACTCCACTCTGTACCTGTGTCACCCTGAATGAGAGCACACTCAGTGCTTTGAACCAGCCCATTCCTACACATGCCACGATATAACAACCCCCCACGTGCTTTAGAGAAGGATCAGGTTATTGAGCTTCCTGTCAGTCCAGCCTCAGCAGACAATTAAATACAAGAACAGTGCAAAATGTGACGTTTCTGCCTAATACCACATTTATATTAAAGCCAGGTTAATAAAATATTGGCAGCTATATTAATTGCATCCCGTGGACGACGCTCCTAGGCATTTCAGAGACGTTATCACACCAACAATAAAAAGGTAGAAAGGTAACTGCCAGCTTATATTTTCTTGTTCTCTCAGACTATCAAGACTCCCTCCTTGCATTTTTCTGTCTTAAACCAGCTTCTTAATTAACTTTGCCAGGATAAGGCAGGTTCTGCGCTTAAGAACTTTTCAATCTCCAATTATTAACAGGCAAACACCATAAACTCTGACACACCGACTGATTCCAAGTCCCACCTCGGCCCCAGGTCGACAGCGTTCTGTGCCTTGCTGAGAGTGCCAGGCTCGGTCTGGCCTGCCCAGGGCCCTGCAGCTTGGCTTCGCAGCTTGGGGACAGACACTGCCTGAAATGCTTACAGCTCAAAAAATCTTTCTCCCTGGGAGTAGTCTGCAAAAGTGCTCGGGGAGAACCGGGCAGCGCTGAGGATCCCCGCTGTGCCGGGAGCACACGGTTCTGCTCTATAACAGAGCGCCGTGCCAGCCCTTGCTGACCAAGCCCATCTTCAAGCGACGCTGCTGAGGGACACAAGGAGAGACCCGAGAGAGATTTCGCACGGCGTTACGCTCTGCCCCGACACGGCAGCACCCGGCCACCGCCCGCGGCCGCCACTCGCGGGGACAGCCCTCACACCCCAGCCCACCTTCGCCATGGCCGCGGTACCGCGTGCCTAAGACCACGGCCCCGGCTTCTCTGCCAAGGAGGCCCCGCGGCTCCGGGAGCGCCGCTCCGCGCTCTGGCAGGACCGCTCACCCCGGGCGCGGGCAGGGCCGGTGTCCCCGCGCCCCCGTCACCCCCCGCGCGCTGCCGGCCCCGACCGCGGCTCCCCGGCCAGCAGAAGGAGCTGCCGCAGAGCCCCGCTCTGCCCCGCCGGGCCGCTGAGCCCCGCCGGCGGCCTGCTCCGGGCCTAGGCGGGCGGCGGGCCTACAAGCTTTAACAGGAGGCGACCGGGCCCCCTCCAGTGCTTCCCCGGGCCCCGCTCCGCCCCGCAACAGCGAGCGCAGGCCGCGGGCAGGCCCTTACCATAGCGGCGGCGCGCCGGGCTCCGCTGTGCTCCGCGCTCGCTCCCTCGGCAGCTCCGCGTCCCCTCGGGCAGCCCCACAAGATGGCGGCGCCGAGCCACGTCCCCAGCCGGAAGCGGCGCCACGCACGGCGCGCGGGGCGGGGCTGGCCCGCCCAGGCCCCGCCCTCTCCCGCCCGCCCGCCCGCCCGCCAGGGGGCGCGGCCCGGGCCGCTCTAGCCGGCGGGGGCGAGCGAGGCGGGCGCGTCGCCATGGCGACGGCGGGGCGGCGGGCTCCGGAAGCGAGCGGGGCGGGGGGACGCGCCGCGGCCTCCCCGCGTCCCTGTGCCCAAACCCGCCTGCTCGAGAACCAGCCGTACGACGAGAGCCTGGAGCTGCCGGAGACCGAGGAGGCGGGCGGCGCGGCGGGGAGACCATCCGGGGCCCGCCCCCGGGGCTCCCGCAGGCCGGGGCTGCCCGCGGCGGGTGGCGGCGCGGCCGATCGCGACAGCGACGAGGAGGGAGGTGGTGGCAAGGTAGGCGCGGGGCTGGCGGCGGCAAGAGCGGCCCGGCCCGGTGACGAGGCGGCCCCGAGACGAGGCCCGGTTGCTCTCGCCGACGGGGAGGAGGCCGCCCCCGGCGCCCTCAGCGAGGACGAGGACGACGAAGATGATGACTCGGAGGAGGAGGATTCTTCCGAGAGCGACTCGGAGGACGACTCCGAGGAGCACGGGGCTGCTCTGGAGGGGTAAGCGGCCCTGCCCGCCTCAGGAGCCGGGGTCTGTTGCCGGGTGGGCTCCGTACGGGGCCCTCTCGGTTCCTCCGGTGTGTTTGTGATCCCGCGAGGGCAAGCACGGCCTCGGTCTCCTGATAATCCTCCTCCTTTCCTGCTGTTTTCAACTCTAAACCCGTTACCAACCCCCCAGATGCTGTTCTGTCGACTGCCTTTGTGCAGCATCCTTGTCGACGTTTTGACATCCCCTAAAGTCTTTAAGATATGGAGCAATCTTCCAGCAGTCAAATGCTTTCTTTGGCGAGGGGGCCCAGGGCAAAACATGGCCCAATACTGGTCTTCCTTTGTGAGAAGCCTTCCTAAGAGAAGACTATCTCCCTGGCGTTTCAGCTTCCTTCATGATTGTCTGGCACAGCTGGGTCACAGGTTTTGTGTGTACAGAACCTGCCAGATGTTCATCTTTGACCCTCTTTCTCTTCCTTTCTCTAGTGACCTCAGTCTAGCAGATTATGACTACCTACCGGTGTCTTCTGAAATCAAAGAGCTCTTTGAGTACATCAAGAGGTGGGTAGAAGGGGTTTTATCCCACTTACGGCTCTCCTCTGTGTCAATTATTGTGCCGTGTTTTGGGGGACAGGTCACAGTCACCCACACTGGGGGGGGTTGTTTTTTTCCAGGTACACACCCAAGGCAATAGAGATTGAGCACAAGCTGCAGCCTTTTATTCCAGATTTTATTCCTGCAGTTGGAGACATTGACGCATTCCTAAAGGTACAGTTCCTTCCGGTTCCTCTGCACATCCTGCTGCATGAGCCGAAGAGAACATGGCATCAGGATGGGAGGGGCGGTCAGGCTGTACAGTCCAGAGGGGCCGTGCACCCGGAGATAACATTCTAGCACGCAGTGGTTTGGCCACCTCTTAAACAGCACATATATAGTTTGGGGCAAGGGCTGCCTTTCCCCTTGTCCCACACCCGTGCTAACAGCTCACCTCCAAGAGAGCGTGCCTACTCTTTCCTTTGTGGGGCTGATTCTCACACTGCAGGCAGGCTCTCTACAAAACTGCCCTGACACCCCTGCCCTGGACTCCCGCAGAAGAGAGTCTTGGTTTCTCTGCAGGTTCCCCGTCCCGATGGCAAACCTGACAACCTTGGCCTGCTGGTGCTGGACGAGCCATCAACCAAGCAGTCAGATCCTACCGTGCTCTCCCTGTGGCTGACTGAGAACTCCAAGCAGCACAACATCACCGTGAGTCGGGCGGGGAGGTCGCACTGGCTACAGCAAAAACATTGTGTTTTACCTTTGTGACTACAGTGGTGCAGCACAATGGATAACTTGGCTTTAAAAGCAGAAAACCCCCTAACCTTTTTCTTTAGCCTGTAGCTTTAAATTGCAATGGATTTAAGCATTGCTTCAGGCGAGTCTTGGTTTGGACTTTGGGTCTATTTTCTGTAGGTAAAGCTTTGCTCCCTCGGTTGTCAGTACCTGTTTTTACTCAGCTTTTTGTTTTCTGTCTGCTTTCTGTCTGCAGAAATCAGTCACTGTAGTGCAGATAGGAAAGAGAAAAAATGCATGGTTAATGGGGAGCAAATGTGGGGTGTGCCAAAAAGCCCCAAAACACCACAAAACACTTCCAGGTTTACATTTCTGGTTTTAGCAGCAGATAAAAGTGAAAAGCTTGGAGGATGCAGAGAAGAACCCCAAAGCCATTGAGAGCTGGATTGAGAGCATCAGCGACCTGCACCGCTGCAAACCTCCGACTACCGTTCGCTACAGCAGGTGAGCCGCTACAGCAGCTCTCCTTCACCCACCCTCGTACAGCGCAAGCTCAGGTCAGCGGGAGGCCGGCAGCAAAGTCTAGGAGTAAAACTATCAAAATCTCTCAGAGAGGGAGAAGATGTGCTGATTTCCAGGGCTGTCCTACCACTTGTGTGTGCAGGACACTCAGTTTCCCTTTCTGTGCTTCTCTCTCCTTGTGTAACTTGGATTAGTTTATCCGCCAGCATACAGAACTCACAACTCTGTGAGCTTAAGCTTATTTGGATAAATACAAATGCCCACATTGGCCCTTGGCAGCTGTGCTGCTCTCCCTCTCAGCTGGTAGAACAGTGACGGTCCTGTTAGAGCAGCCTGGCAGCAGGAAGCTGTTTCAGTCGTGTGTGGTCCTGAGGTTTATGTTCTCTTCTACTCTGGCAGGCCAATGCCTGACATTGATACCCTGATGCAGGAGTGGTCACTGGAATTTGAGGAGCTCCTGGGAAAGGTATGGTGTCTGAGTGATGAGTATTTAGCTCAACCTGTGATGTTAGAAACTGCCTTCCTTGACAGCTGGGTTCGGAGCTCTTTGCCCACATCCTGGCCCGTTCAGGTTTGTTCCTCACTTACCAGAAGAGGGGAGCAGCTCAGCGACTGAGTCCCAGCAGCTGCCCAGCTGGCCTCTGTGCTTGGCATGAGCTCAGCACCTGCTCTCGGGCTCTTGCCGCCTGGGAGTGGAGCTGGCAGCCCCCTCTGTTCCAGGTGTGCCTTCCGACTGCAGAGATGAGCTGTGACCTGACCGAGTACATCGACATGATCTGTGGTAAGCGGGGAGGCTGTGCTGGGGATGTGGGCATGCTGCTGGCCCAGCGTGGTGTCACTCAAAGTGAGTGCAGGCTCAGCCCCAGGCAGTTAGGATCGTTCTCTGCCACCCTCAGTAGGAAGTGGCCACTCATACCATGGTCTGTGATGAGGGAAGGCCCAAGTAATGGTGGGCAGTGGGAAGCTCAGGCTTTACCTGCAGCCCAGGCACTCTCATGTGCTTCTGTTCTCCCTCATAGCCATTCTGGACATCCCTGTGTACAAGAGTCGGATCCAGCCTCTGCATGTCCTCTTCTCCCTCTACTCAGAGTTCAAGAACTTGCAGGTAGGCAACTCTGGACAGGTGCTGCTTATCATCTGGAAGCACCTTAGAGCTGGTCTCCTAACACTTGGCTCTGCTGTGTCACAGCGAGGGGCCCAGAGTAGGCCATGAGAAAGGGGTGCGAAGAGCATTTTCTAAGCTGCTCCTTTCACAGGCACCTCAGCATCACACAAGGAGCCTCTGAGGTGCCACAGGGCTGGGATGATGCCTTGTTTAACAGCCCAGCATAAGCCCAGAGCACTTTTCCCACCAAAGTCAGGGCAGCTGCGAACACGCAGCCAGCAAGGAGCAGGAAGGAGTGGCTTGTGTTCTCGTGAGCACTTCTTTTCAGATGCACGCATGTTCTCTGGCTAATGAAAGTTGAGTCTTTGCACTAACAGGTTCCTTCCCTGCAGCATTTCAAGCCCCTGGCTGATGGGAAGAAGGGCAGGACCCCACCATCCAACCCACCTTCTCAAGCAGCAGACACAGACATATTAAGCTTTATGTGAAGCGTCACCTTAAACCCTCATCCCTTGTATCGGTGTCTGCTGCTGGACGTTGGGATTTGACCAAAGAGGCCTGTGAAGCAGTGCACGGCCCTTCAGAAGCCCCCTGGTTTTACAGACACTATTGAGCTGCTCTGCACTTACAAAGTAGGAATTTACTCATTGCATTTTTCTCAGAAGCTGCCTAATGGCTCCGTTTTTGAGTTGTTCCCAAGGAGTTCAGGACTAAAGCAGCTCCTCCCAGTAACAGGCTTCCTCTGCTGTAGGTGCTGCAGGGCAGAGGCTCCTCAAGTGCACACTATGGGGACTAGAGCAAGCGGGAATAAATCCCACACTTGGACACGACACTTGGATCTGCCTGGTGTGTTCCGAGATGTGGTCTGGGGATCCCCAGTCTTTTCTGCCCCATATTATTGAGACCCTTTTTTATATTATCAAGCCCCTTTTCCTGTTCTCAAGACCTTCAGCCACTGCCCAGGAGAAATAACTGGTGCAGCATCACACAGATGCTTGAGTTTAGTTTATTGCTGTGGGGGTGGCTCTCTCCAGCCCCACTGTGCTGCCTGCTCACCCACCTGCTGCAGCTCTGGCACAGGGGGGCAGGATCACACAGCAAGGCTGGCGCTTGGCCTTGCCCCGGAAGGAGTTGCAGCAGTGGCAGCTTGGCAGAAGCAGGCTATAAACAGCTTTTATGTGTTTGGATTGTAGTATCTATTTGTAAAGTGCGTAGGCTACATAAAACCATGCCTCGGCTAATAGCACAGCTACTGAGACCTATGGCACTAGCTTAACACACAGCCAGAGGCTGTCGGGTGTCTGCCACCCAGCATGGGTTCCCCAGCACCCTTGGCTGTGCTGCTCTGGAGGCTGGTACATACCTGGGGCCAGGCAGCCCTGGCTCATGGGCACTGCATCTCACAGCCAGATCTCGTCACTGCTCGTGCTGGGCATTTTGTAGATGCGCCCGGACATTGCAAGCTGGGCAAAACCTGCAGGACAAAGGCACCTTGTTGCTGTCACCTTTCAGGGCAGCCATGGAGGCTGATGGCTTTTGGGGTTGGTTACCCGCCTGCGCCCCTGACCGAGCTTCCTGAAGACCAGCGGGTTCTCTGGCCCCGGCAGGGTGTTCTGCTCTGCCCCAGCACCTGTATCCTTGAGAGAAGCTGCAGGAAAGGAAAGGGGCAAGAGCCAGGACATCAGGTACTCACCCTGGCAGGACCTGCAGTACCACGTTTCCCTATGCACTGTCACTTTGGGTCTCACCTCCAGGCTCCTGCACAAGGTCACTGAGGTGCAGGTCGGTTGGCAGGGATCGGGTCTGGTGGGGCAGGCGCGTGCCTGGCACTGGTGGGTGCTTGGTGCCGGTGCAGTGGGAGCACTGTCCAAGAGGGCTGCTTCCTCCAGCTTGCCCTTCGCCTGGCACCAGTTTGTCCCGGCAGCACACCAGGTAGATGGCGCAGGAGCCCAGGCTGAGCAGGGTGCTCAGGGCCAGGGCTGCTCCGATGGCAATACCCACAAGGGGCAGTTCCACGCGGGCATCCAGCAAACCTGCACATGCAGCGTGACTGCCTCAGCAGCTCTCCACAGCATTGCTGCACTGTGCCCACCCCTGTGGCACCTACCTGGGGGCAGGAGGGAGGCAGTGGCAATGCCCATGCTGTTGGCAGCGCTGACAGAGAAGTTGCCAGCCACGCTGCCCAGGTGGACACTCAGCGAGTGGTTGGCCAGCCCTGGGTAGTGTGTGGCACCCAGGAGAACGAACTTGGAGGCGTTGGCTATCACGTGACCATTCTGGTCCATCCAGGTAACGCTGGCAGGCGGGTTAGCTTGTACCAGCACAAAGAGCACCAAGAGAAGCCCGGCGCCCTCCTCCTCCTGGTAGTGGGTGTCTGCCCTCAGGATCTCTGGCTTATCTGAGCAACAAACATAGGCAGTGAGACGGGCAGAAGGAACAGGAAGCAGTATGGCCAGGAGCAAGATTTCTCTCGCCCAGGGCCTGGAGCACTTGTCAGCCATGTTTGCACAGGACTGACAGTTGCTGCCGTGCTATTGCTGCAGGTCCCAGCCCTGTTCCAGCCGTGCAGCAGCCCCACGCACCCTCCCAGGACCTCTGGCCAGAGCAGTGCCGTCACCGCAGGCCTTACACTGCACGTCGAGGAGCACAGAGGCGTTGTAGGTCTCACCAGAGACCGGGTCTGCCAGGGAGCAGTTAAGCTCACGGTTGGTGCGCCAAGCGGTGAGGGTGAGGGTGCTGGCAGCACCTGTAGCCAAGCAGTTCTCCTCCTGCTTCTGTCCATCGAGGTACCAGGCCAGCATGGCACCCGGGGCCATCCAGGGGGCCTGGCAGGTGAAGGCATGGCGGTCCCCCTCCCGCAGCGTGCACACCGCCAGCCGCTGCCCATTGATGGTGGGTCCTGGCTCCCCCAGCCCTGCCAGAGAGCCCGTGGTGTGTCAGAGCCCCCGCAGAGTCGCGCTGCCGGAGCTGCGTGCTGGACCCCGCCGCGTCCTCACCTGCCACACAGAGCACGGGAAAGCCGAGCAGCAGCGGCAGCAGGCGGGCGAGGGTGGCTCCTGGCCAGTCCCCGGGACGCCCCATGGCACACGCTCAGCGCTGAGAGAAAGGCAGCTGGAGCCGAGACACACAGCTGTCCCCACGCTGGGTTCCCGGCATCCCAGCACACCGTGGGGCTGGAGAACGCGTCCAGGATGCAGCTTACCTGGAGCATCGCCGTGGCCGCGACCAGCCCGGTCCGCAGTGCGGCTCTGCGCCGGGGCCCCGCGCGCAGGGGCGGTCCCAGCAGAGCCACGAAAATCCCTGCCACCGGGCCCTGCCTCACCACCTCTGAGCAGCCGCTGCGACAGCGTCACCATCCTAGCACCCGATGGCCAGAGACCACCCAACCCGGGTGAGGAATGAATGTCTCCGTGCCCCCCATCTCCCCTCTTCCACAGAGGGGGCCCAGCACCCTGCTCAGCCCAGCCTCGCACCCCCGGGACTGCCCATCACAGTGGGGGTGCACACGCTTGGGAATCACACCACGACTGCCTGCAACGTCACAAGCAGAGCCCGAGCACCAGGGACACAGGGAGGTTTATTGGCAGTGGAGCAGAGCCCAGACAAAGCCAAGCACCTTGGTACTTTCTGTCCCTGGCTGGCAGCCAAAAAGAGGAGGAGGGACGGGATCTGTGGCAGCACTGAAGATGGACCTTCGCCAGTGGCCAGGACATGCCCCACCTGGGCTGCCACAGGAGCACGGCTCTGTCCGGCTCACTCGCTGCTGGTGCCGCTGGGGTTACGCAGCCGTCCCAGCATCTCGCACAGCATCTGGTTGCAGAGAGCTGAGTAGGGGTTGAGTAGCACCAGCTGCTGCCGGGCAAAGGCGCTGCCCAGCCGGGCCGCTTGCTCAAAGTCACGCCGAGCCTCCTCCTCAGAGGCCTGCAGCCGGTGGATCAGGCCGCGCTGCACGAAGCTCTGGCAGGCGGCACGGCCACAACCCCGGCTCAGCCGGATGGCTGCATCCAGGTCCTGCAAGGCGCCTGGCCGGGGATAGAGAGACATCAGGGTGTGCTGGGGTCACGAGGGGACCACCTGCCCACGCCAGTGCTGCTCACCTGCCACATCTCCACGCAGTCGCCGGGCCTGGGCGCGGTTGTTGTAGCCAGAGGCACGCTCAGGCAGCAGGCGGATAGACTCGCTGAACCGCTCCAGGGCTGTGCTCACATCTCCTGACTCAGCCGCAGAGATGCCCTGCAGCTCCAGGTCCCGGGCCTGCTCCAGCAGCTCTGGCGCAAAGGCGTCTTCTGTGGCAGCATGAAGGGCAGCCCTTGACTGGGAGGGCACCAGGCCTGGTCCAGCCTTGGGCATGGGCTGCTCCCAGCCCCCAGAGCCTCCTTTCCCTGCCCACCCTGCTGCCAATTCCAGCATCTCTCACCTTCCTCCTGGGTGTCCTCCTCCTCCTCATCCAGCCCAGGGATGTCCCCAAAAGGGGTGCTGGGATTAAAGATGGTCTGCAGGACAGCCCTGTCATTCGCAGTGGCCATGGTGCCCTCTGTACTGAGACCCCGCAGCTGGGCAGCAGGATGGCCTCGGCTGGGTTAATGTTCACCCTGCAGCAGTGCTTCGCCTGTCCTGTCCCCGTCCTATCCCACTGCGGGCACCTGGCCCCGCCACCCAGTCCTGCCCGCAGCGGCCCAGCCGAGCAGCTGCTGCTCCCCAGGGTGACCTGCACAGGCCAGGCTGGAGCCCAGTGCCTCTCCACCGAGATCCTGCCGCAGCTGGGGACGGTGAAGTGGCCCCCAAGGCCCCACACAAGCCTTGGGCTCCCCTGTCCCCAGGGGGAGGTTCCAGAAGTGGTGATGCAGGAAGTGGCTTCTCAACCCTCAAGAAGAAATCGAGAGCAACCCGCTGCAGCAATAAACTTGACATGTTTATTAATTAAACTATCACTTAAATAAAAAAAAGTGCATAGAAAATAAACATGTTTAAAAACTCCTTTGTTTTTTTTTTGTTTTTGTTTTTTACAACTATATACACGTTTTTATTTTTACATTCAGTCTTTTGCAGAGCTTTCAGCATTTTTTTAAACTATTAAAGTATTTCCTTCTTCCCTGTGACAGGGAGTTAACACTGATGTACTTTAGACACGTTTCCTCTTTTTTTAAAAAAAAAAACAAACAAACAAACAAAAAAACCCCAACAACAAAACAAACAACCAGAAGCTTGGAAGAACACAAGAAAAAAAAAAAAGAGATCTGTTATACATGATAAGTTGTCAAGAAATGTATTTCTAGAACATAACCTTGCCTTTGCAGAGTTGGTTCTTTTTTTTTTTCTTTTTTTTTTTTGGGTTTTTTTTTTTTTTTTGAAACATTTTTTCACCTACCTGTATTTACTAAAGAGACTGTTAAGTTCAATAAAAGAAACACCACAAGAATAGTTCTCGGCTGATAGACAAAGCTACTGTACCTCAATAAAAAGATACCAGGAAAGCACAGAGCACATTGTTTTTTTTTCCCTATATGCAGGTGGTTCCCCAACATCCATAACCAAAACAAGAGGAAGAGAAGGAAGAAACCAAGTGGTACAAGTACTGACTGGGGACACGAAGGGCCGGGGAGGCCAAGCTGCCCACTCCCGGCACTGGCGGAGTACGCGCAGCAGGGCCTTCCTGGCCGTTGGTAGCGACTGTAACACAACCCTTATCTATAGTGTTAAGAGAAGTAAAAGCCATGGACTGATACTGAACTAGGCTTCATTACACGGTGCATTACTATATTAGTTTCTATATATATCGTATTTATAGTTATAAAAAACCTTGTGAGTGTTGAGAGTGGACCAGTAGTATGGGTTGAATGGCGTGATTCTGCACAAAGACCGTCCCACTGAAGAACCTGGTATTGCTTGGAAATGAAAGAAAACCACAAAGAAAAGATACCCAGCCCTTTGCAATGACCCGCTTCTCCTTAAAGAACAAAAACCATGTCACTTTGTACAAAGAAAAATAAACGCCTGAAGGTTCCATTTATTTTAGTATTTTCAGATACCGTGATCTGCGTCAGTCCTTATAAAATATACATTCATACACGGGGAAGCTGCACCGCGCTCTCGGACAGGCCGGGACCGGGGGGATGACAGCGAGCACAGGTGCTTGCTTGCTGCCGCCACCGCGGCTTCTCCCAGCCCTGACACCGCTCGCTCCGAGGGGCCAGGGCTCGCCACGGTGCAGCTTCCTGGGGGTACAGACAGTTTCACTGGCCTCAGCGGCTCCTGCCAAAGCAGCCGCGACAGGGATAGCAGCAAAGCGGCCAGCCAGCCGGCCCTGCGCCTGGTTCTGGGGGGCTTCAGCAGCAGCTGCTCCCCCCTACCCCTGCCAACTCCCCTCCCTGCTTTTCCCTGCACAGGGCAGGCCCAGGCAGCGCTTCCCAGCTGGAGCGGATCCGACAGCTGAGGAAGACGCTCCTCCTCCGTCACAAGGACGTGGCAGAGCTGAGCTACTTGGATAAATTCACCGGCTTGGCCAAGGCAAGGGCCAAAGGGGAAAGGGCTGGAGCAGCCGTACCCAGGGATGGGGACGAGACCCCCTGGGCCAAAGCGCATTGGCTGCCTCAAGGTATGTGCGTTCCCAAACTGTCAGTGCATCAAATCATCTCAGTCACAAATGCAGCGTCAATTGGACTTTTCTTTCAACAGTTATCACCAAATAATCATCACACAGTGCAATAACGAAAGGAAAGCGGCAGGTCCCGACCCTCCAAGCGCTGTATTTCGCTCTCGGGTCAGAGGAAGAGGTCTGGGGGCCTGAAGGGCATGGACTGGGGGCACACCACCGCAAGTGCTGTGGGGTTGGCAGGCACACCCGCCCCCGTCCCACCCACGGCTCTCACCATTGCTGAGCAGCCCTCCAACCGTCGGCTCCCAGAACAGCTGCTGACTACCTGCAGGGACAGCCTGGAAAGCAAGGGTGCTTCCTGCATCTCCTTCTCCACAGAAAAATTCCTCTGCCTTCCAGGAAGAGACTGCAGGCCAAGGTGTGTGCCCCCAGCCAGCCTCCCAGCACAGGAGGGGTCAGGTCTCTCCTGCTGTTCTTTATTTTTCCTTTTTAAGTACACAGAGCATGCCAGCACAGGGCAAGGCCAAGTCTTGCCTCCCGACTGGGGCGCCAGACAGAGTCAGACTCCTGCTCAGCTGGGCTGTTCTCCCTCCCGCTCCAATCCTGATGGGTAAATGAAGTTTAAGGTCCAGACAAACCTCCTGGAAACAGTTACTGAAGTCAGAAAGGCAGAACAAGAGTAAAAAACCAAAAATAAAGTGTACTCCCTCTCTGGAGAAAGGATCAGACTGTGTCCAGCCAGGTATTTCCTATAACCATTCTACGAAAATAAAAAACTCATTAAAAAGAGATTCTCTTAAATTAGGATAATACCACTGTTTAAAAAGCCTCGTCATAAGTGCTTTCCCCTATGAAGTGCTTCTCATAGAAAAATATACAAAATATATTTACATTTATAAAACCTTAAATACTAAACTGTAAACAGAACAGAGTAAAATCCAATGACGTCACTTGTCAGGCTTGGGGGTCTTTCCTTCTTTCTCAGTGTTTGGGAGGTGCGGAGCGGACCCGGTTGGGAGGAGGGTTTACTCTACGTTCACCAGGACAACAGCATCTTTCCGTTTGCTCGGAAGCAGCTCAGATCTCAGCACGTCACTCGCCAATTTGTTCTCTACGCGCTCCCGGGCGCTATGCGGTGCAGATAGGGCTGGGTGGTGCTCAGCCCTGCCCGCGCTGAAGGCACACGCCAGTTGGGCACTGCTTCCTCTGCCTTTGGGGAAGACAGGGGGACTGAGCCCAGAAGACGGGCCACAACAGGCGCCTGCCCCCAGGATTGCTCCCCTTTGTCTCCCTGCTTCTTCCCGGGATGCTGAAGCAAGGCGAAGTGAAGCGGATCCTGTGGAAGCCTCCACCCAGCCCTTCCCAGCTCTTGCTCCCAGTCTGTCCCTTGGACCAGTTCCATGGCAGCAGAGGGACCACCAGCTGGAATTGCCTCCAGCTTGCCAGGCAGAGAAGGAAGCCAGGGACATGGCTGGGGAAGGACCACATTCCTCCTACAGAGCCAGAGCGGGAGGCGGCTGTTGGCAGGAGGCTTCCATTCACAAAGATCCACAGCACCCTAACTGCTGGCACAAGCCCCTCTCTGCCAAAGAACACCGGGAATTCCCCTGCATGTGGGCAAGGGTTCAGAGCAAAGCGCCAGTCAAGCCCTCTTCAGACTAGTCAGGGGCTGCTCTGTGCCACTCTCCCCAGTTCCTAGAGGAAGCCAGCCACGCCGACCACGCCACACACCAGCACCAGGCCACACCGCGGGCTGGGCAGCTCTCACTAGTGTTGTGTGGACATGTCACACAAGGAAGCACAGACAGGCACATGGTCCTGGGGCAGTGCTCTCCTGGGGGGAAAGCTCACATAAACACCGTGCTGGGAGGAGAACTCCGCATTCAGCACGCTGAGCCAAGAGATGGAGAGGGATGGAGGGATGGAACCTGCAATCGCTGCCCCATGGCGGGGCCTGGGCCAACCTCCCCTACCCTCTCCTGCCCATGAGCTCCATGCTGAGAAACAGACACGGGGGGTGGGGGGAAATGAGAACAGCAAAACCATAACCATGCTGCAGATCTTCTCCGGTTGCCTGCGTCATTCACAAGGATAAGTGTGCGCATGCGAGACATGAAGATGTGACTCTGACAGAGAAATGGCCACCAGCCAGGTCCCTGAGCCCAGATGACCTTTGTCCCTGCCTCTGCCCCCCCTCCCCCCATATCCTGCCACAGTGGCCAGGAAGGGGTCACTTGGAGCTTTGGTTCACCCCAGGCCCTTCGGGGCTCGCTTGCAGTGTCAGAAGTTCTAGTTTAGAAACTTCCTGCACTTCTTGGCGCCGCAGTTACAGGGCAGCTTGTTGCTGGCGTCCTCAATGGGGAACTTGTAGTCGTAGGTGAGCTCCTCCCCCCGGTAGATTTTGCGCATGGCGAAGATGACGATGTGCTTCTGGCCGTCAATGTTGATGACCCGGGAGTAGCAGTTGGGCTCACAGGAGTGGTTGATGAAGCGGGCTGCATTCCCATGCATGGTGGCATCCACCACCTCCGAGTCATCAATGCGGAACATGTAGCAACCGATGCCCTATGCAGGAGGACAGGGAGAGGGTTACCTCAGGGAAGCAGAGATGGAGCCACCCTGGCAGACAGTCCAGCTCAAGACAGCTGCCAAATGTCACAGCTCTCAGACTATCAGCAACCTCTCCCTCACTCGTCTGCAGGAGCTCCTGCTTGGATCATTTGCTCCCCACACACTTTGGATCTGCAACACTAAAGCTGGACCAAGACTCAAAGAAAAAAGTAAGTGGTGTCCCTAGAGCTCCAGCAGGAACAGATATGTCCCAAGAACTCTGCAGTCCCTGTTCAGGATATATCTAACACATTTTTCAGCCTGTCCTACCTTCACAGCCACTCTCTAGTTCCCTCAAACGCTTTAAGAACCTCTACAAGAGCCCACAACTCACCTTGCTGTCGTAGTATTTCTCCCGTTTGTCAGTGAGGATGGAGCGAATGACATTGCCTGAATATTCGATCACCATCTCACCTGCATCGATGTTCCTTTTGCAGAACAGACCCCGGCCATGGATGGGAGACCTGAAAAAGAACAAGGTAAGCGAGTATTTCCAAAAATACAAGCAAAGCCAAGAAATCTAAGAGTGCCAAGACTGCAGAAAACAGGTTATTTGTTACAAGGATTGCAATGGTGCTGCCTACAATGTGACACTAAGCAGAAGATAAAGTCTCTCCTGCACACCCCTAAGCACATGCCTTAGTTATCACTGAGTAAGGAATGATCAGTCTGGAAAAGAGAAGGCTCCAGGGAGACCTTATTGTGGCCTTCCAGTATCTGAAGGGGTTACAAGAAAGCTGGGGAGGGACTTGTTAGGCTGTTGGGCAGTGACAGGACCAGAGGGGATGGATCAAAACTAGAGACAGGTCGATTCAGGTTGGACATTAGGAAGAATTTCTTCCCCATGAGGGTGGTGAGACACTGGCACAGGTTGCCCAGAGAGGTGGTGGAAGCCCCATCCTTGGAAGTGTTTAAGCCCAGGCTGGATGGGGCTGTGAGCAACCTGCTCTAGTGGGAGGTGTCCCTGCCCACGGCAGGGGCATTGCAATGAGATGATCTTCCCTTCCAACAAGGTCCCTTCCAACCTTGACAATTTTATGATTCTTTGATAGGTTTGTACTGAGGATTAGTTTTCAAATACATAACTTGGGTGGGGAGAAGGAGAAAAAAAACCCCAAATCTGATTTTGCCCCTCAAATTTGAGGTCTGACTTCACAGCAGGTTTCCAGTTTTCATCTGTCCCAGAGGTACCAGAAACAAACCATACCTGTAGACGCCAACCGCCTCCTTGGAGGTCTTCTTCAAGTGTCGGAAGCGCATGGGCATTGGCAGATCCATGCTGGTCGCCCGCCTGGAATGAAGAGAACCTGCTCAGTGACGACCTTTCTTTGAGAGTCTGTGCCATGCACTGAGACACTTCCCCAGATACAATAATTTAGACACTGTGACACTGCAGCCCACTGAGAACACAATCACAATTAACTCAGTTTTTATATATCCATAAAAGATCATTTCCTCCTTTTTCTGACCAAATTATCATCAGATTGTTTTACGTTAACAAGGAAAAGAAACATTCAAAGGAAGACCAGTCTGGTTGCCTTCAGTTCCCACTTTTCTTGCAGCTGTAGGAGTCTCCTCTGTATTTGCTAGTGCTTGGCAGATGTCAAGATGTCACGTTTTAACCCCTCCTCAAAGAACACAGTGTGTAACAGAGCCCGATCAGCTAGTTTTAACCCCACCGCATTATCTCCCACTTTGACCTTCCAAACTTGTCTGCATACCGGGCTGATTTCAGCTGGACTTCTTCCTCTTCCTCGTCATTTGGGTTGTATTCTGGTGGCTGCCGATGTTTAGAAGCCAAGAAATTGAACATATCAAATGCAGATTTCCTGCAAGTTAAAGAGAGGACAAGAAGTTTATTTAACCCACTGAAAATAAATAGGTGGTTGACACAACAGTGTGACAAGTTTACTGCTTGACACCTTCTCCAGTCTGCCCTCTCTCAAAGTCTTCTCTGCATCAGGGGGTGATGCACAACAGTCTGGAGAACCTCAAATGGAAGGTTCTATCCAGGAACGCTTTGTTAAACACAGCAACGGCCAGTGAAGGGGCACTAAGAGATGTGCCGGCTCAGAAGATGTAACAGAACTAATTCATGCATGAAAGCTCCTGAAATTTCTTTGTAAGGAGAGCTTTAGTGCTGTGGAGATGTGCTGCTAACGCCCAGCTCTGGAGCTAATGAATTGAGGAAATGGGCCATTAATGTGGACAAGGGCAAGGCTCCCACTTACCTCAGATGGACTTCGGCCCTGGCAGAGCCGTGGGGGTTGAGAGGGGGTTCATTGGCCTCTTCTGGCTTGTGGAATCTGAACTTGTAGTTGTGGCAGTGCTTTGCTCCATACAGCTGCTCAATCAGGAACACAACGGTGTCGTGGATAATCCCCAGCATCCTCAAACCATTCACACCTGGAACAGGAAATACAGCACAACAAAAACCCCCACTGACCACACAGACCTGGAGCAGGAGGACACAGCAGCCTGTTCAGCACTGCTTGTGTGCAACTGCCACAGCAGTGCTGTGGCACTTTCCTGTAAGAGTTTTCAGTCACTTCATCAGAAAATTATCCTCATAAAGCAGGCAGGAGCAGAACTGAAGCTCAGGCCCTGAACCCCAGAACGCTCAAAGACCTGTTCGCTCTCCCACGTTCAGGAGCACAGCAGAAGTGAGTCTGGCCCTGGATGTTACCTGCGAAAGAGAGCTGCTTCAGGCGGGCATTGGAGCGGGCCTCTTGGACCTTGTCAGTCAGTGACTTCCAGGCATCTGCGATCACACAAACAGAAGAGGAGAGTGAAGGAGCAAAGGAGCATCCAAGTGCTGGGCACTGAGGACTGCCCCAACCGGTGCCTTGCTGTGACCCTTGTTTTGCCACGTCTCATCACGTTCCCAGTGAAACCACACATGACCAGTATGCGGGCAGTATGCTGTTTGCCAACAAAACACTCGTATTTACATTAACTATTGTGAGATTATGATGTTTGCACCCTTTCATGGGCCATACTTTAATATCCTTGGTTCCACCTATTTCCATCATCTCCAAAATTCACTCTGGCATAAAGGGAAGTAAGTTCCTTCCACAAATGGTGTGGAGGAGAAGCCTGGATACCATCTGATCCACCCTGGCTCTTTCTCGACAGAATATGTTTCAGCACTATCGGTCAGTCGATAAAACAAAAGAGGGCAACAACACATATTCCACTGAATATATTATATTGAAAAGAAAAACACCCAAAACACTAGAATCCAGACATTGTTATGAACTAGGATTGTCCTAGGCCTCGAAATCAAAATTTAATTTTCTTTAAATCCATTTAAAACCCCCAACAAGTAAGAGATTCTCAAAAGTTTTAATTTTACTCCTATCAAGGAAAGCTAAAACCAGCGCAAACCCACACCATTCTCACCTTCAATGCTTTCTGCACAGATCTGAAAGCCATCATCGCTAGAGATCTCAAAAACCAAACCTTTCTTTGGTTTCTTCTCTCCTAGACACTCTTTCCTCTTCTGCTCTTGCTGAAGCCAAAACATAAGTGGGGAGCTGAAAGTGCTTTCTTCCTCCTCAAGAGCTTTTGAGCCTAGAAAAGAGAGAAATCAACACAAAGATGGAAAGTGGATAGAATGACACTTTTCCCACAGCTGAGAACTGCTAACTAACTTTTGTCCAGTAAATCCATCCAAGAAAAAAAATCTAGACAGCATTGCAGTAAGAATGTGAAAACCTGGTTGCTGAAATTTCCACCAACTAAAACCAGAGATGCAACTATCTGTCCGATAGTTTGCAAACAAACCTTTCCTCCCTTCATAGGAAGAATAACAGGACTATCAGCTCTGAGAGTTTCCCCATGAGAATGAGACACACAAAACTTCAAGGTACTGATTTCCCAGTCCTGGCAAATCCCAAGACTCGGTGCTTCTGAAGGAGCAACATACCTGCATTTTCTTGCTCATTTGTTGACTTCTGTGTTGACTGAGATTCCGGGAGGAGTGCTGTTTGCCTTGGGAGGGAAAGAACACACAGAAAAATATTTAACAACCTGCCTCATTTCCTCGCCAGCCCTGAATAGTTGCCTATAAAGTCCTGAGAATTAGACAGACAGAAGAAACTTTTTCCAGATCAAACATTCTAATGTCAGTTCAATGGGAGACAAACAAATAAGAGGAATCTACTCAGCAGTATTTGTTTTTGTGGCATCCACCAGCCCGCAGATAGCAGTCTGATGTAACAGGGTCTGGGCCCTGTTCTGGTGGACAGCAAGTTATCAATGGAACAGCAATGTGCCCTTGTGGCCAGGAAGGCCAATGGTATCCTGGGGTGCATAAAGAAGAGTGTGGCCAGCAGGCCGAGGCAGGTTCTCCTCCCCCTCTGCTCTGCACTAGTGAGACCACATCTGGAGTACTGTGTTCAGTTCTGGTCTCCCCAGGTCATGAGGGACAGGGAAATACTGGAGAGAGTCCAAGGGAGAGCTACAAAGATGATGAAAGGATTGGAACATCTCTCTTAGGAGGAAAGCCTGAAAGACCTGGGGCTGTTTAGCCTGGAGAAGAGAAGACTGAGAAGAGATCTTATTAATGTTTACAAATATCTGACGAGTGGATGTCAAGTAGAAGGGGCCAGTCTCTTTTCAGTTGTGCCCTGTGAAGGGACAAGAGGTGATGGTAGCAAGGTGAAAGACAGTAAGTTCCACCTCAACATGAGGAAAAACTTCTTTACTGTGAGAGAGAGAGAGAGCCTGGAACAGGCTGCCCAGAGGGGTTGTGGAGTCTCCTTCCCTGGAGACTTTCAAGACCCACCTGGATCTGTTCCTGTGTGGCCTGCCCTGGGTGACCCTGCGCTGGCAGAGGGGTTGGACTCGATGATGTTCAGAGGTTCCTTCCAATGCCTACCATTCTATGATTCTCTGTATCAGCCCTGCCCAGCAGTTAAGTTATACACTAACATCTGAGCAGCCACCACTGTATGAGCAATCATCTGCCCAGCAAACAGTCAGCTTCCTAGAGCTGTATGGAACTGAACTTAAAAACCGACTCCATATTGCAGCTAAAGGCGACTGTTCATTCCAGACTGAAAGCTCCAAAGAGGTTTTAACTGGCAAAGCAATACTCAAAGCAATGCTCATATTCTCTGTATAAATTCCCTTCAGCTCAAGCAAGAACAGTCTGATGGAAGGCCTGTGTAATGCTTACCCTGCAGACTGGCCACACTGCTTCTGCAATGGCTGATCCATGCTTGCCGCATCCTGTGTATCTGCCTGCAGAGCAGGAGTCCTGGAACAAAAAGATTTAGGAACATTCAGAAGACCTGCCAAACCGTCTGTGCCAAAACTAAGACTAGAAAGCAGTGACTGGTCCACTGGGAGCTGCCATGAGTGACTCAGCACAACCACTGCAGTAGTAACAGCTGCTCCTCAGGTACGAGGAACCAGATCACACTTCCAGCATCACATCAGAATCAAGACTTGCACTTCACAAGGGAGTGAGGAGCATGAATCCAGGGGCAAGTGAAAGCTGTTCCATTTTGCACGTAAAGCACAGACCAGCAGCTCTTATTCTCTCCACAGAACCATGTTTCAAAGAGCCAATTCAAATGCTGTTTTAAATTAAGGACTGTAAAGTCACCCTCTGCTGCAAGACAAGTGTGTGCTCTGCTGCTCTGACAAACGAGAGCACAAGATTCTCCCAGTTCCCCCTCCAGTCCCTCTTGCCTATAGGGACTAAGGAGGGGGGCAGAGGGGCAGGAAGAATAACCCACATGCTGGGGAGATTTAAGCTTGCAGGAACTGGAATGCAGTTTAAATGCTGTAAGCAGAACCACCAAGGCAACAGCACAACAGCGCAATGTTCTGGTGCCTTCACACACAGCTGGTCCAGAGCTGTCAATAATGAATAATGTCCTCAGAACCCTGATCCTCAAAGCCTTCAGGATTTATCCTTCCCTTTCCAGACCTAAAAGTCCTTTTTGCTTCCTAACATATCTTTCTGCTGTCAGCTGGGGTTTTCACCTTAGGAACTACCAAAAGGAAAATTTGCTGCAAAATTAGTGCAAGATTCTTCCTCATATTGTTACAAAACCCACAGGGGTGAGCAAAATCAAACCCTCCTCTTACCCTGCAGCAGCTGAGGCTGGGGGTCCAGCAACGGTCCCTCTGTCAGGAGTGTGCATGTCAGAGGAACCGCTCCACGAGTGACAGGTTTTATGCTTCTTCCCATTCCCTTTGTCCAATGATGGCTGAATGCGTTTGATTTTCGGCTTTGTTTTGGTGGGTACCATCCCAGAGCTGCTTGCAGACTGCTGCCCAGATGATGGGGAGCCTCCAGGAGATGCTGAACTGGCATGCATCACTGATGAGGAAGCCTTTGTTTGTTCCAGTCCAGTGTTACTGGGAGCATCGATCAGTTGTGGGAAGCTCGACAACTGTGTCGCTGCGGAAGCTGTGCCAAGGTCCAGCTGGGAGGAAGTGACCCCAGGTTTGCTGGCTAAGAGCTGTGTCATGTGCTGAAGCTGGTAAGAGCCTTCTGGGTCAGCAGACGATGGAGCCACGGTCATGCCCATTGTCTGAGCTGAAGGCAGGACACAGATGCTTGATGCAGCTGTCATCGCTGCTGTAGATGGAGTCTGGGATGCTCCCAATTGCGAAAACATCCCAGAACTTGATGGTAAAGTCATGTGCTGCTCCTGAAGACCAAGGCTTTGCTGACTAGCTTTGATGAGGAGGTTGCTTATTGAACCAAGGTCCCCTAATAATCCAGGGCTAGTTAATGTTACTGAACTCTGTCCCAAAACATGACCAGGAACTGATCCACCAGTAGTAGGGGCTGCCGTGGCCGGCATGGATACAACGTTGAGCACTGAGGAGCTTGATGCCAGGCCCGATACAGGCCCTGCAGGGAGGTGGCTGGCATCTGGCCCAATAACACTGGGAGACGTGCCAACAGCAGTGGTGGTCCCACCTTGAGGGAGCAAAGATGTCTGCTCAAAATACATTACCCCAGACTTGGACCTTTTGATAATATTGGGGACAGTTCTGTGGGATGTTGAATTTGCAATGGTTCCCAAATCCAGTGGGTGGTTGGAAATTTGGGAAGGAGCAAAATTAATTAAGGTCATATTGGAGACCATGTCAGGAGGAGCTATAGCAGAAGGGGTTCCAGATGGAGCCAGCTTCTTATTCTTCCGTGACTGCAGACGAGAGATGGGCCGTTTCTTGCCCAGGGCAGCTGCTGGTGTAGAAGCAGTGCTACCAAGGTCTGTCCTCTGACTGGCTTCAGACACCAAGAGCTGAGGATCTGGGGGAGGCTGCACACCGATCAGGAGGCCTGGTGAAGGACTGCTGATGTTCGGTGGGAAGCCAGTCTGCGAAGTGGTGGGGAAGGGGTGTATGTGCTGGTGATGGGACATAGGCAGCAGCCCCTTGCTTGTGGGAGGGAACAAAGACTGAGACGAGGGCAAGCTCGGGTTTAACCCTGTGGTCAGCGTGAGCCCGCTCCCCATGGGCCCCAGCACTGACGTGTTGGTCTCCATTACGCTCTGTGCAGAGCTAACAGAAGGCGTGAGCTGTATCTTCTGAGTCACGCCATTGGGAAGGGTTTGGAGGACATACAGTGGCTGCATGTTCTGATTGACCACCAGAAGCTTTTCTGCAGCTGGCTTGAGGTGGGGCGGTGTTGTCTGCACTGCAGCATTGGAAATCTGTGAGGAGCCGGGACTGTCATTGGAGCTTGGCACGTACTTCTGGCTCTGGAGGGGAACGGTGGGTGATACTGGGATGCCTGGCGTCCCGCTGTTTCTTGTCAAGTCCTGGTTGCTGCCATGCCCTTGCTCGACAGGGCCGCAGGGTGGGCTGGCTATATGCTCTGCATCCATGTGACTCTGGATGAAGTGGTCAGGTGTCATGTGTCCTTCAGGGCTTGGGTCTACGCCTGGGCTCAGGAGAGCTGTCTCGCCTTCCCCTGAGGCAGATTTTTCTGTTACTGTCACTCTCTTCTCCCCAGACTCTGTGGAGGGCAAGGCAAGCATGGACCTCTCTGCCGAGGAGGAGAGCGAGGACTCCGAGATGACAGCAAGCCTGTTGTGATTCTGGCTGGGCACCGTGGGGCTGCGAGTGGTCAGAACAGAGAGGTCAGAAGGCAGCTCCAATGGCAATTCAAACTGCTCCTCTGCTGAGATGGAGGAGGAGACGCTGCTGTCCACTGGCTCGGTGGTTGGCAGCTGCTGGGAGAACACCTCAAACAAACCCATATCCTTGCCACGGTTGCTGTCCAGACCTAACCCTTCTCCGAGAGTTAGAAGTTCGGAAGAGGATGATTCCGGACTCTCTCCTAGTGCCTGCATGGATGGCGTGTTCTTTAGTACGAAGTCCATGATGTCAGAAGGGAGGATGTTCCCACAGTCGTCGCTGTTGTTGTTGTCTGAGTCGGATTTCAGAAGCTCTGTGTTGAATGTATCCAGCAGGTTCTTGTCAGAAGGTGTGCTCGTGTGAGCCCTGCGTCCCGTCTCCAGCGAGCTCAGCTGAGCCTCCAGTGAATCCTGACTCTGCGCCTTCACTCTGCTCGCAGGGTGGCAGTTCTCAATCTTTGGGTCACTTTTGTGGACAGTGGAGCTCTTGGTGACTTGTACTTTCTCTCCGGCTTCTTCAGTTCTATCTAGCTTCAAGTTCTCTGTTCCGTTTTCTTTACCGCTCCTTTTAGTCACTTGACTGACTTTTCTTGTTGTTGCTGTGACACTTGTATCACTTTCAGTTCCATCATCCACGCCATCCAGTTGTGAGATTTTTGGAAGATCGCACTGCTCCTCCTCCCGGAATAAGTTATGGGATGCCAGCCTCTCCTCTGTGTTTGAGGAAACCACCGTTCTTGTGAAGTTGTAGTAGTATAAGTCATCTTCATCTGATGTGCTCAAGTCATCCGCACCATCCACTTGTCCTTCGGCAGACCGCTTCCCTCGCTTCTTCCCAGTGGAGTTACTGTAGAAGGGAATGTCTTCCTCTCCGTAAGACCTCACGCCGTACAGAGGAGTCAATCCAAAGAACATATTGGATCTGGCGCGAGCACTTCTCCGTGGATACCTTCGCTTGTAGGAGCCTTCTTCCTGAGCTTTACTTCCATCCTGGAGCATCAAGTTGTTGTCTTGAACGGGCAAATTTTCGTAAGTGTTATTCTGAGATTCCTGCACTGGTGCTTCGTTTGGACTTCCCTGAACCACATGGTTATCTTCTGGGCTGTCTGAAGTTGAGGAAGGCTCGGCCAAAGTGGCTAGCTCTGACCCTGCAGACTGAGGTTCAGCATCACTCTCCTGCTGCACATTTTTAGACTGGTTTTCACTTTCCATCTTGAGGGGAGTCAGGGTGACTTTGACAGTGCGTTTTCTAGGTGCCTGCGTATCCTTAGCGGCTGCTTCAATCTGCACCGCGGAACCTTTAGATGGCCCTTGTGAAGGTGGAGACTTCTCGCCAGCCTTTTCAGTGGGAATGCTGTTACATAACCTCTGGCTAATCTGTTCCGTTGCCAAACTCTGACTAACAAATTCTGGTTTCAGGTTTCCTTCATCACTGCCTACTGCCTGACTCGAATCTGTAAGAGATTTTAGGGAATGCTTCTCTTTAAAACTATCTTTCAGTAACTTCTTCCCCTTCTGACGCCTATCTCTAGGGGCAGAAACGACCTGCTCACTCGCTGCAGGAGATCTGCTGTTGACTGCAGCGGACTTCAAGGTCTTTGCATCCATCTCATCAAACACAGACATCTTCTCTGGCGGTATGGCTTCCACGTGCTGATCTCTGTCTTTCCTTGGGCCTCTCTGATGCAAAGGCGGAAAGGATATTGCTTCTTTGGAAGAAAACAAGCCTGAACATTCTTGAAAGGTTCCTACCTTAACATTCATTTCTGTACCTGATGAACTGGTCGGTTGAGTTTTGGAGTTTCCTCCAGAAGCAAAACTATGGGCTGAATAATCTGGGTCCTTTGCGGTCAGCATCTTCACCTTCTCTCCCTTAGAAGGTGCCCCTTTGGCTATCAAATCTGAACCACTGGGATATTTTCCTTCCATAGACTGAGGTGCATCCAGCTGGTAAGTTCTACTTCCACTTGTAGCTGGTGTTTTCTGAGAGCCTGAACTGGTGGAGCAAGTTTGAATGGTAGTGCTTGAAGCACCTGCATTCACTGGTCCCACAAAACGGTCAGTGCTTTTGATGCTCAGTTCGTGTTCTGAAGAGGACCCCACACTGGAAACCGAAGATACGCTGTGCCTGGAGTACATGCTCCCGGCTTGCGGTGGGGAAATCATCCGGAGTTTGGATTGCTGCTGTGACAAGGAGGAGGTGCTGTGTCTCCTGGAACCGATGCTCTTCAGTCCGGAGGACAGCAGAGGATCTCCTACTGTCACTATTTCATGGGTCACTGGGGTAGGACTTCCTGAGAAAACAAGGCAATAGAGATTGTCAAGTGATCTGAAACCGTCACAGTCAACACAAACCCAACTCCTCCTTCATACAAAACACAAGCAATTAAAACCCAGCAAACCTTTCAGCTGGACAGCATAAACATAGTGATGGTATTTGAGACAGGTATTTAAAACCTGATCAAGTCAAGCAGGATTCACCGTGTAAAGTTGACAAGTTTGTATCTCGGGATTCTGTGTCTTAAGTTTAGATGTGAACTTTCAACAGCAGTTTGAAACAAAATGTGACTCATTTCTACAGAAACAGCAGCTGAATTGCAATGCCAGATTTCCGATTGTCTCTGGAGAAACACCAACTGAGATGATTAAGTCCCTAACATATATTACAGCTCTTCTGTGTTACTGCTGTTAACACTGCCCAAACACCGCTTGCTTCATCCCAGGGAAATTTTTGTTTCAGTTGGAGCATTTCCTGACAGGCCATCTCTACTGTCTATTTTCAGAACTTTCTTCCCCTCAAACCTATTGCCATTTCACTATTTTCTCCAGAAACAGTAAACTACACACCACATTCCAAACAAAGTGAAAGAAGACAAGAAGCAAAGTAGAAGTAATTCTAAAATAAACAAAAAAATCTCCCCCAAAATCGAAGTCAACAGCACTGGTAATACCTGCAGAGGGTAATGGCCTAGAGCCGGGAGACCTCTGTGTGGATGGGTAACTGGGTGTCCTGATCCAGGGACCCTTTGGGACTGGTGGATAGTAACAGGAACCGGAGGTCTGAGAATGCAAGGGACGATCTGGCGATGGTGGGTTTACAATTTCAGGTGTATTTTGGCTGTCTTTAGGTAGAGTTTCTGTTGTTGTATAAAAGAGAAACAACAGCGTAAGCCATCAATGAATCTGGAAAGCTGTGATCTGATAAAGTAAATATTGCTCTCAGGTTTCACTTGGAGAATCGGGGTATTTGTTAAATAAACACAAAGTCAGGATGAGGGCTTCCCTGCCATCAGATAACAGCCGGTGTCTTCTACAAAGAATTTCCAACACTCGCAGCAGTACCGTAACCCTCAGCTTACACATGAAATTCCTTTACATTCTCATGAAGTTTAAGGACACACTACAGCAGGATCATGTAGAGAAGACACTGTCAGAAAGTCCTTACAAGATTACCTGTAAGGGGAACCGGGCTGTGGGCAATTGTTCTGTTATCATCGTGCTCCACAGTACTGTTGATGTCTGGCTCTATGACCGGCGGCCGGCACTCCATGATCTTGCAGGTGTACACACAGCGCTTCCTGGCATCTGTTGTGCTCCAGTACACCCTGGAGCACCTGGAAGAGAATTCAAACACAGAGCAAGTTACTCAACAACTGAGTAAACCTCAGCTTTCCTATTTTAAATGCTCAGTTTCTCAAAACGGCATGGGGCAAAGGCTTCCCAGCACAACACACGGCATGCCCAGCTTCATCACAACATTCCTCAGAAGGGCATGAAAGCTACTGTCAATTTTTATATGTGTTACTGCAGCACTGGTTTGCATCTAAGGTACTAAAAGAGATGTAATCATGACACAGCTTATACTCACTGATAGCCAATGGGAAACAACTTATCTTCACAATCCGAGAGATCATTCAAAATCCCTAAACAGTCTATTGTCATTGAACCTGAGTGAAAAGGAACAGAAGACTTCTGTGAATCAGATTCCAGCACCAAAGGAAGTTCAAATGTCCAGTCGAGATCTTACCAATCATCATGTGGATGTTCTCTGGTTCCAACCCACTCAGAAATTTTCTTCTCAAACTGATCCCTTCAAAGTCCACAAAAACTCTTCTAAGAACTTCAAACCCATTCTCAGGAACCACCTAGAACAAGAATCCACAGAACCACTCATTCATTTTAAAGGAACCACCATGTGTACACTGTGCAGTCCATCTAACTTGGTCCGCAGTTTGACCTTTTGGGTTTTGACCTGCCACACCTTGCCAAACTGCCCTATCTTAGTTGTATCGCTGACTTCTCTTCAACAGTGCTGCGTTGTGGCCCTTGTTAGTAAGGACCATGTTCCCTGAACTTCTAAGCAGTGCTGGTAGCTACAGGGTAACCCCACCTTCAGATGAGGCAAGGTATGAAAGAACAACCTCACCTCTCCTTTGATCAAGTCACGATGCCTCTGGCAGTAAACTTTCTTGTCATCCAGAAAGACACAGTTCTTGGCTCGTGAGCACATAAAGTGATAGTTACTCGTGCAGGAAGTGAGGCAGCAGCCCACTGTGGCACCTGACTTCTGGCAGAACTCACATCTCTGCAGAAGGGGGGGGGGGAAAAACAAAGTTAGAAATTAATTGCTCCTAAACCCAGGCTACTGTTACTGTTGTCAGTGGGGTTTTTTTGGCACAGACAGAAGCTTAGAGTAACGCCTGAGCCCCCACTTCACGGCTGCAACTTCTCACTACTGTGACACACATGCACAAGTGAGATACAGAGGAGGAGGGAGGTGAGAGGAAGAAGGATCCCTCAACACAGGAATGATTTCTCTTGCATTTGCAGAATGGCTCTGCCAGGCCTCAGACTTTCCTGCTCGCACCCCATATCCAAGTCGTGTATTTGCAAGCTTCACCAATTAATATGTCAGCTACTCTCCTGCAGAGTACTCACCACATGGGTAGCTTGCTCCTGGCTAAGAGCAATCCTATGCCATTGCTTCTGTGGTTCAAGTAATTACCGAGGACCAAAGGATGCAACAGTAAACCAAAATTTGGACAAACTAATGTCTAGTCCTGCTTCCAGTCTCATTTCATTCTTCTGCAAAGTGAACAATCACCAAATCATAGTAGGAAAGTTATTTTTCTAAGACTGGGATTTCAGAAAAAAGTCACCACCACCATTCTTCCTGCAGTATTTAACAGAGTAGCTACGTACAAGCTAGATGTCAAGATCCTTCATCTACACTCGAGCATGACAATGTCCCTCGATCAACAGCCTGAACTGGACAACTCTTGCTTTCAGTTTTTGTTTATTTTACACAGATAAAAAATATAACCTAGGTCAAAACAAGCTCAAGGTATAGCACTGGCAACTGAAGATCTTCTGAGAAAAACACGACTCAAATTCTCCCTTTACAAGTTCCTTTTGAGCTCCACAATATTTCTGAACCGAGCAAGGACAAAATAAAGTTGCAAATATCTTCAGTCAGTTCTGTTATAGAGTAAAAAAACCAAAACCCAACCCACAAGGAGGACACAGAGAAAAAAAAAGACACACAAGGTATCTTTGAGCTGGGTTCCCATCTTGGTTGTGTGTAAAGCAGGAGGTTGAACACAGTATTCTCTTCTTATACCCACCAGCTGCTTTCCCCTGATCACGGCCATGTGCACATTTTTCAGAGAACCATCATCATCCTCAAATACTTCTGCTGACCATAAAGCACAGTTCACATGTGTCCATTCATTCTGGCCTATATAGAGAAGACGTCCAGCATCCTAAAGAATGGAAAGAAACTTTCTTTTCAAATGTTCCAGGAGACACAGCAATGCACAAAAAGCATCTGGCCTATAGCACTGCTTCAACCAGCTCCTGTCCAAATGGGCACATGCCAGATACTCACATTTGCACTGTCATCACCATATTTCAGGCACAATGCACATTGCCTGTTGTCTTCTACGTCTGGAGGTGGGTTCAGTTCGGGACTATCCTCTCTGCTTCTGTCAGAGCCTTACAGTTAAAGGAGAGAACATTGTTTATTCTTGAAAGTCAGAGAGACAGAAACTCACCTGGGAAGACTGTCAGTAAACAAAGAAGCCTACAGCTTCAGTAGACCACTTGTAAAGCATGGAAAAGCACAGCCCACATTCTGGGGGAAGAGGCAGTTGCAAATATATTTCTGTGCCTAAGCTCAGAAGCGTCTCATCTGTACCAGCCTCTGAACAATTTCAGGTTGCAGAGGTCTCCACAATTCTGCAGTCACCTTCTCCTACAATTCTGCAGAACTACTACTGCCCTCTCTTTGCTACTAGGAGGTCTGGAGTGAAGTGCTCTGGGTGTGGGACCAGCAGTGCTGCAGTTTGCTTACCAGAGATAGGTGGTGTTGGAGGATGCAGAGGAGTCGGTGAATCTGGCTCTCCGGGCCCTTTGGGTCTTGGGGCTGGAATGATTTTCTTCATCAGAGGGGGCTGTTCAGTGCGACTGTTTTCTTCACGCTCCTGCCACTGAGCATAGTTGTGGTCCAGCGAAGGAGGCAGCACAGCATTTGGCAACATACCACTGCTGAAAAGGCAACAGTTAGCCATCAGACCTGACCACGCCACAGCATGTGGCACCTCATCCACCAGCACTGCTAACACTTACTGTACAGCAAAAGCTCATTTAATTAATTACAGCCCACACACGCTCTCAACAAAGGCTACAACTGGACACATACATTGTAAGGTTTGTCATGTGGCCGACTGTTCCTTTGGAGGGTAACAGATGCAGGAGGGCCGCACCAAACAGGAGTGAGGAGGAGGAGGGCAAAGGACAGGACGGACAAGATAACACACCAATATACCCCATTCTAAAGAATGGTTTTGGTTCTTGTGCATTAGAACAAAACCTGGGAATGGGATTACTGTTTAATTTCTTACAGGAGAGAGGAGAAAAAAAAAAAGAAAAAAAAAAGAAAAACCAGCAAACCCAACCCCACAAAAAGGCTCTGCTGATATTTTGTGCTTGGACAGCTGGCAAACCACTGGGTGTCGCAGTCAGAGACAGAACAATTACTTACTTGCTTGTTACTTTATTCGGCTCCCAAAATCTGGACTTTTTTACACTGAACCATGGAAAAACACGCTCCATTTGCTGAAGGAAAAACAACACTCCATTAGAAATGTTATACAACATGACCAAAAGGTCAAAGACATTCAGCAAAGAACTACTGTAAATGCACAACTAGCAAGATTTCATTAACACCAGCTCTGATGATGTGTTACTTTATTCCTGGAAATCCCAGAGCAACAGCTTCCCATTCCAACAGCAACAAGCAGAGGCAGCACACCAAACAGATTTCAAAATAACTGTCATCTGGCTCACCCGAATAAAGAAGGACTTGACCATGCTATTTGCTTTCTTCACTTCCGGCTGCCCTCCGTCAGAATTAATGGCTGCTTGAATTATCTTCACGATATCATCGCTAAAATCCAACTGTAAGAAAGCCACAAAATTTCACGTTAAGACGTTGTCTCTTGTACAGCTACTCCATCCACTAACTTTTTAAGGCATTCAGTGAGCATCCAGATGACTGGAACACTGAACCACTGAATATCGACTTAACAGCAGAGCAAGAATTTAGCTGTAAATCAACAAGCAGCCCTGAGCTTTTGCAAGACAGCTGGCAAAACTGCTGCACCCATAGCTGTTCCCTTCTTCTTCCACCGGGAGCTGACTGCTGACCGGTTTCAATCTGCTAAGCTGGCTGCCTCATGAGGGTTTTGTTCCCTTGTGCACAAACAAAAGGCTCAAGCATGCTCAGTTACAAACACCACGGGTCATAAAGCAATTAGCAGGATCTATTATTAGAGTGGAACACCAAAACGTACCACAGAAGTGTAACCTCCTTGATCCATTTTCCTTTTCACTCCTTCCAGATCCAGTGGTTGCTGCTCCTCCTGTTTGGTGACTTCTGTCAGGACAGGTGGGTCAGGACCTTCAGGAGAGCTTCTGGATGGGATACTTTCTTCTGTCTCAGGATTTAAATCAGGCGGTTTTGCTGCCTGTTAACATTGGCAACCAGACAAAGGGACATTGGCTACTGAAGCACGGCTGCTACTCATGACATGCTCCTATGCACATTTATTGGCCCAGAGATTCTTGCTAACATGAAAGAACGGAGATTCGAGTTCTGACAGGAGTCACAAACGCAGGGGCGAAACTGAAAAGACTTGAACCAGCTTTCTGCTGCCGCTGGCTAAGGCACACAGCAGGGCAGAGCAATCAGCTGTGAGGATCACGCTCGTTTTGAGAAGCTTTATTTCTGAATATATATTTCAAGACTAAGATTGTTCCTCTTCTGTCAAAAAAGCACCTTCACCATCACAGAGATAATTCTTCCTGTTTCTTGAGGAACTTGACCCTATTTTTCTTTTTGGCTGCACAAGTCATATCACAGATACTTGCTTGCTTCCATAGGAATGAGCAAAAGACAGAAAACAAAAATCACTCTATGTGTTGTTCCACGTACGACAAAGACAATTCTGCAGTATGATGCACAGCAATGCCAGAATGAACCTAACACCAGGCAACACCTCAAGCCTGAGCAGGCTGAAAGGCCTGGAAAAGCCCCAGCTTACCTGTCGATAGCGCAGCAAGTGGCTGGTAGTTCTGGAATTCAGGAGGGCTGTTAAAACCTGCTTCAAAGAGACCTGTAGCTCCTTTTCCAGTGCCAGGCGCCACTCAGCAGGGTGCTGCTCCGTACAGTTAATGCAGGTGTACGCCACGCTCTCAGGCAAGTTAGAGAGGATCTCATACATTTCATCTGGAGACAAGAGAAAGAAAATAACAATCTGAACTAGTTTACTGAAGAAATCCCTACTCTGCACTTAATATCTAATGGAAATTCTTTTCAGGCAACAAAAATACCTGCGCAGCTAACCGAGTGCTACTGCATTTGAGGCAAAGCCTGTGCTCTCAGCATGTCACTGACGTGAGCACTGGTTTTACAGCTATTTTTCAGGTAGGTCATAAGAGGCAAGGCTGTTAACACTCCAGTAGAAGGGTCCAAAACTGGCTTGCTTTGCCCTACTTACTGCCCTGCATTGGTAAGGACTGGGGAGATAAGGATTTGCCTTACCAGAGAGGTTTTCACATTTGGAGTGGACCCAGCGGTCACATTTCCCGCATTGCATCATCTTGCTCTCGTAGTCGTCATCATCGTAGCATTTGTCGCACAGAGGACAGAAGTTCCCTGCAAACAATACGTGTTTTTTCTCAGAAGTTCAGCTGCCATGCACACCTTTAAGGCCAGGTGGTTACTCACTGGTGTGCTAAGAAAGTAGCTTCTGAGAAGCCCACCAGAGAGCTGCCCATACAGTCACACCAACTTGGACCACACCAGAAACACCTGCCACAAAAAAAAAAAACCTCCTGAGAAGACCACTGACTCCTCTACAATTCTGTTACCAGGTACCCACTGTTTGGGAGTGTGATATTACAAAATACTGTAGGCAATTAGCTTTACAGACTAAAACAATAGGACAGGCAAGAAATTAGGTGGTATAACCAAGATTTTCTACTGAGATGTCTCCTCTTAGATTCCAAGGCATCACATCACATACAGTAACTAACACAGGAAGGAACATCCGCTTTACAATAGAAATTTTGTTGCTTTTAAGTCAGGAGTCCTTTAAAATGTCTTTTTCTCAACTGCTATTGAAAGACCCACAGGTGTGTGTTAATTCTTCATATAGCAGAGTGTTTAAATTGTGGAAGCCTCAGGCCATGACAATAAAACAGTGGTGACTTTCATTAGCCAAAATCTAAAACTAAAAACCTGACTTTCCTACAGAAACCATCAGAGGTGCTCCCATGCTTGCCTCTGACACCAGCTTTCCCTCCTGTTTGCACTGTGACAAGCTCACCTGTCCCACAGAACCTCTGCTCACTCTGCATGGCACTGCCTAACTCAAACCCAGCACTTGAAGAGGCTCCTGCTGTGAAGAATCACAACTTTATGTACCTTTAGCAAAGAGTTTGGCACAATCGTGACACAGCGAGAAGTCATGAGACCACTGCGCATCCCACCCTTTGCCTGGTGTTGTTGATCCACAGCTCTTGCAGCGAACACATTTGGTACATATCTGCAAGAGGAACATGTTTGGCAAGAGTTAATTGCTTTTATCCAGTGGTTTCTGTTCTTTAGCCCTAACAATACATTTCACAGTCTTTATTACTTCACAAGCGCAGAACAAGGAGTTTCAAATAGCAGAACTTTCACTGAAACACCACAACTTCCACTCCCTTTATGGCAAGATAGCAATGATGCAACAAGAACAAAACAAAACCAAGTCAAGTCACAGTATAGGAATTCTTTCCTCCATATTTTCATTTAAGACAACATCACCTTTCCCTTCACACAAAGCAACAGCCTATGGAGCTGTGGCACTTCTGCTGACCTAAACCAGCAAGTCTCATTTTAACAGTTTTCCAACTCTGAGGATATCACAGTACAACAACACCCTTAAAATCTATCAGTAGCTAATACATCACAGGCACTCATTTAGAACAAAAACTTGACAAACACAAAATAGCACATTAATCCAAATTGTCCCTCAACATCAACTGGTAAGTTCATTAACAAGGTAAATACTTCTATTCTGAATAGCTTGTTTCACATCCTGGGACTTGAATCAGAGGAATTACACCAACTTAAAAAGGTGTAGTCCCTTCAAAAGTTCTGCTTGTTCACAACCTTATTAACAACCCATCTCAGTGTGTGTTTCCGAACACACCTTCCAAAGCAGCAGGCGGCCTGCCTTCCCAGGCCAAGCGAGCGCAGCAAAGCAAGCCAACCACAGAGCCCTGGCCCATAGTGTTATGTCAGTCAACAAGCAAAGTACCCCGAAAAAAAGAAATCAAAGTCCCTCACCCAAACTTTCTTTTTCTTGGTGGGTTTGGTTGGGTAGTTTGGGCCCAGGCACTCGGGGTGATAACTGTTTCGGCACTTGTTACACTCCAGCAACTGCTACAATGGTAAGAGGAAAACATGTTGGAACAGAGACCCTTTGAGGGGCTGCAAAACCCTGGACATTGCCATTTTACGCTGGATCCCACATTCAGGGCAGCAGGAAGCAGATGGAAGGAAGCAACTGGAGAGGGGTCCTCCCCAGCCCCTGCACTTCCCTGCTCCTGACGCGCGCTCGCTAGCCGGGCTGCAGGGCGAGAGGAGCTCCGGGAGCGGTGTGGGGTGCCTGCCGGGTCCCCAGGGGTTGGGGTACCTTGGTGGCCTGGTGCTGTCTCCCACAGACGTGGCAGAACTTGCAGCGACGGCAGCACCAGTTCTCCAGCTGCTCCTCCAGTGGCCGCTCGCTCTCCTCCAGGCAGAACTTGTGGAAAGGCTCGCAACAGACCTGGCAATACACAAACTACAAGGGGGAGAGGGGGCTTTAGCAAGTCAGAAGCAGCTCTGGAGTTCCACACAAGCTCCCTCACGCTCCAAACTACCCTGAATTCTCTTTACAGATGACAGAACACAGATTTCTACTGGCATATTTTAGGAGGGAAACTATACACGTACTTCAAACAACCCAAATACACACTCGTCTACCCAGGATAGGTGTCTAGCAGCAGAGGAGAATCTGGAACCTCTTGCAATCGAAGCGTTCTGAAGTATGGCAGAGGCCTACAGGGCTTGCTGGGATCTCCCTCCCTGCCTCTCTCGCTGCAGCACAAGGCAACCACACCAGAAGAAACAGTGCAGAAGGAAGGGACATGAGGAGCCAAGAGAGAATCTCTCCCTCCGCTCAGCTTAGGGGGCCCATGTGACATCTCTTCTACTATCTGTGTATCCCTACAAGGCTTGTCATACTGGAAAGAGAATTGTCCTTGGGGCACAAACACTGCAGGATCACAGAATTTTTTACCCCTTCAAGCAGTCTGACTGAGAAAGGAATGGCTCCATGCTCCACTGGACCTTCACAGTCCCCAAGAGAATTGATGTCCATGTGCAGAACTTGACCCACTTTTCCCACAAGTTCTTTTCACTCACTGCAACCAAGTTTTCTTTCTAGAGTTCTAGCATCCCCCTCCCAGGACAGCTGGTCCGAAGATGTGGAGAAGGCACCTATCTATACCTGGAAACACATCTAACACATCTTAATCCAGCACCAGAACCTTTCCAGTCACATTTCAGTAATGGTTTGCAGCTCTCAGCAGATACAGACATCCCTGGGGAAGACAATGCTGCCTGAAGCCCTCCAGTGTCACTGGACATAGTTTCTTAGTTCAAGTTAAAATAAAGCAAAGCCCCTGCTTTACACCAGATGGGGGATTCTGAATTAAGAGGAGATGTGGGGATTCTCAGATATACTATTCTTTACGTCTATCACAGTTCACCTCCAAAGCAAGCAGAAGTTTCCAAACTGATTTTAAATACCTTGTATTTTAGCATCTTGGGACAAAGCTTAGCAAGGACAGATTTACAGGTATAATTTTAACTTCTTCTGGATTAAGGCCATGACATCTTTCATTTATTTATTTTTGCAACAACACGGTGCTGTAACTAAGCGATCGACAGCAGAACACAATGCTTTACCTCCACATGTCCACTGCTGGCACAGAGAAAACAGACCACCCTGGGAGTAATAGGTACCGAGGTGACGATGCCTAACCCACCCATCTCCCAAACATTCTCCACTTCACAGTCCTCCTGCAAGTACAAAAGGACACGTCACCATGCAGAACAAGGCAAAATGACATCAGTACAGAGTGCTCACATTGATGGCTGCTTCACATGCTCTGTGCCTGTGATCAGTCTCAAGCTGAGACCATTTCAACCTCGAACTCAGTCTACTTTACAGTGTATATTGGAGGAGTCACACCTGGGCGCTGCTCTTGCCCAGAGCGCTCGATAGCACACCAGCCTTCCTTCTACAGAAAGCCAGCCTAAGGACCAGGACAGATGTTTCATGATTGCACAATTATTACTGAAAGTGAAATTTCAGAAGAATTAGACTTTATTAAAGCTCTGCATTTGTATAAAACGCTTATGAGATCTCTCTATAATTTCCAGTATCAACACTTATAGATGGACTGAAAAATTATTAGGAAAATATTGATTTTTATTATTTCAACACTGTGTTTCAAAAAAGTACATGATTTATCAGTTTAAAACCGCAGATATTCCCCAAATGTTGTGAATTACAAGTTACTAACATTTTCCCCATATCTTGTTGGCTCAAGGTGTGGTAAGGTTTTATAGTTCCATCTTAATGGAATAATTCTTCATAAACCTCAAATTCTTGCTCATCCTCACACATTGACAGTTAAGGTTTTAAAGCTTTACGTGTCTCTTCATCCAGTACTGTAATTACGAGAAAAAAAGGCGTAACAAGCTTCTAAAAACCAACTGAGTGACTTGTCATGAAGGCTCCTATTTGCAGCTCGCTCTGAACAGCACCTGACACACCAAGTGCCAGGTCACTGCCAGCACTCTCGAGGGACTCTAGTTCCAGTGCTTAGGGCCAGGAAACATTCAAAGACTTAAAACATTGTGTCCTCTACCTTGAAATCCACTCGGATTCTGTGGACTCCATCTGTCGGTGGCTTTTGCTTGGAACTGCTTCCGTTAGTCAGAGGGCTGAGCAAATTCAGTGTGCTGCTCTCTGGTTTGCTTATGGGAGGGGGCTTTTCCTGGGCAAGTAAAGGAGCCTGCGTTAATCCCAACCCCGAACGTCAAAACTGCACCAGTAATCACATTAAACATCATAGGTGAATCACATAAAAAAACCCCAAAAACCCAAACCAATCACAGAATTAATGAGCGTGTAAAAGCTGCAAGAAAGCAGCCATTCTGCAAAACATTTCTTAAGAGCATTCCACACAAATTACATTTCTAATTCAATTTGCTGCATTTTCACCTAACATCATGTTTTTCTCTCATCAGAGCACAAGTGGGGCAACCCCTGGTGTAATTAGTCCCTACGCAGTCCTCTCTCGGATTTAATTAAGACAGTTCTTTTTTTGGCTTTGTTCTTTTGCTTGTTTGTTTGGTTTTCTACAATGGAGTCGTTTCTGAGATGAAGGTAGTTCCATCTTTTATGTAAAATCCAGCCTCCATCCCAAAACGTACACGTCTTAGAAAATGAGTGAACAGCTGAACTGAACCCCAGGCGCATGCCACGTACTTTGGTATCCACATACTGCCACAAGGGAAAACCTAACAACTTCAGGAAAAAAACCCCAAACCAACAAGTTCTGCAAAAGGGTTAGCTAATACAGTTCTACTTCCTAGACAGACAGAAGTTCCAGGTTCTTGAAATTTACTGACTGTACAAAAAACAGTATTCACCTTTTCTTTTGTTTTCTGTTTCACAGGGAAAGTTGGACGGGGAGCAATTTTTTTCGGTTTGCTTTGTTCTGTGCCTAGGAAGGGGGGAAAAATTATGAGTATTTCAAGTAACTAACAGCCACCTGTAGAGAAGAAAAGGGAAAAAAATCAGCTGGGTAATGTGTGATGGATTTTAGACTAAAATTTTTCCACCCTCTTCTGTGACTGCACCTCACCAGTTACAGCTTAAGCAGCCTCCTTGAGGCATGACCAGGAGTCTGCTTGCTCAAAGCCTGAAGCATTCTGGGTGTAAAGCCATGGAAGTCTCAGAGCTGCCTCACTGGTTGCTGCCCATGCTGTTCTATATTGCATGCAGCAGCAGACCATGTGTTTGTAGTAAAAGATTACACCCTCCTCCTTTCATGTTCACACTGTGAACATCCAACAGACTTAACGGTATTGAAAACATACTCAAGGACTGTCAAGGCCACCTGACTAGCAGTCACAGTAAGGATGGCCGTCTTTTACCCACCCCAACACACGCTGCAGCTCAATAAAAAGCAAGCCTGTTCTAAGCAAAATTTCCAAAATGATCTGCTGTAATTACACTAGATCATAAAGCAGTTACCAGTGTTAAAATCCAACAGCTTTTAGTGGCATGGTTACTTAATGTGACTCAAACATACTGAAGATAAACAGTCCCATTTACCTATTTCTGGCTGGGGAGTCTGCTTTTTCTTAGGCTCAGAAGTGACAAGTTTAGGTGCTTCTTTTTTCAACAGTCCTGAGCTGGGTGGCTGTGGAGGAGGAGGCTGCACTGGCTGGGCTGCCTGTTTGCCAGTCTTTCTGGTGCCAGATGCAGGGACCTGTTTGGGCTCTGATGCTGTAACGGAGGAATTCCCATCCTCGTGCTTCTCCTCAACAGGCTTACGGGCAGGCTCACTGCTCTTCTTTACGGCATTGTCTTCTCTTGCTACAACAGCCTGAGGAGTTTGCTTCTGCCCGGAGTCCAGCTGGTTCTTTCCAGAGTGGCTTTCTTTCTTTTCATTTGTCTTCGATTTCTTCTCTTTCTTTTTTGCAGCTAGGAAGAAGAAGCATCAATAAAGCAAAACAAACTGTGCAACTTCAAATGGTTTGCTACTTTTTTAAAACAAGGAAACAGACACTTCAATGTCAGAACTTGGTCATTCTTTCATACCAAAGACAAAAAGGTACTCAAAAACCCACAGTGTTTCATCGGTAACATTACTGCCCTCGGCTGATGTTGCCACTTGTGTTCCAATACCTGGGGTCTCGATTCTAACAGAGCAGTAACTGCCAAGCCCTTCTGCAGTAAAGCAAATTCAGGGCTCAAATGGGCAAAGGAGAACACAGACTTTGTGTGGTGAAGTTCAGGGGTTCAAGCGGCCGCCTGAAAGCTGTCACACCGACACACACACTTCTGGAGGTCTGGTACCGGAACTCCAGGATTTAACAGAACACACAGGATGGCTCACTAAAGCCTTACATCAGAGTCAGTCTCTGTGCCACTTAGGAGCAGGGAAACCTCTGGAAAATGCTTCACCTGAAGGACACAGGGGAGAATGACCAGCAGCAGCAGCTCCCTGCGTGAGGAAGGAAAAACTCCTAAGGCCAGCACTGGAAGCGACATCCACTGTCTGAGAGCACAGATGCTGTATTTGCTCACATCAGTCCCACAGAACAGCCAGGCTCCTGCCCATACATGGCTGCAGATGAACCTTCTATCAGCTCAGCATAGACACAACGACAGCCTAAACAGCAGAATTGAAGACACAAAAATCTCTCTCTCCTGCTACACTTGAGCGAAGCCTTTTGGCCTACCTTTTGCTTGCTTCTGGAGATAGGCTTTTGAAGGCATCCATTGCAGATTCTGGCATTTCCTCATTCTACAGAGTAAGAACACAGCGGGAAATCAGAAGAACAATGCAGACATTAAGTGCATAGTTGGAAAATTTCAACATGAAAAACTGGAAAACCATTATCAAGACACTCACTACCTTTTTCCGAGCAATCTTTTTTTTTTTTTTTTTTTTAATTAATTTTCCTCTCTTAAGAAATCTGCAAAAGAAACTTCTTTTCCTCTGTATTCTCCTTTTGGTTTTCCACTCAACAAAATTTTGAGGTTAATAAAAGTGCTTACGTAACAACACTGCTTCACTGGTAAATTCCTCACCAGTTCCATTTCTTAGATTTGAGAAGTATCAGAATACTTCCAAGAGCTCTAAGAAACCACATTGAACTCCATCAACTCTAGGTTTTATAGAATCAAAACTGAGGCCATTTCAGACAGAAGCAGTCACTTCTGGAGTGGGATCTGATTAGATGATCAAGCCTTTTTTCAAGGGTTTAACTTTCCTCTTTTTCTTATGTTTATAGCGTATGATTTCTTGTGTAAGTTGGCCCAGGCTTTGTTCCTGCCCTTATTCTGGTTGAAGGGTCTGTGGTTCTGAGACCTGTCTCAAGGCCTGGGCCGAGCTGCCCAAAGCGAGATGATGTACAGACTGTAGTCTGCAGCATGTTGTCATGCAGAGGAGCGCTGCGCAGCAACCTGCACAGCTACGCTTTATCACCACAGCCTCTACTGCTGCCACTTCGGCTGCTGCCTTTTCAGACAGATTATCTAGTCTGGTAAAATCAATTTAATGAAGTAATTTTAAAAAGCAGAAGGTTCAGGCTAAGTGATATGTATGCAAAATGATAGGAAATGCGGTATTTCTCCATGACATCCCAAGACAGCACTGTTATATGGGGTGTATACATGCCAGATAAACATAATCTTGAAAACGTGGGCTCTTCAGAAATGTAGTTTGGGAGATCAGAAGATAAATAGGTATACACTGCCTTCCTTGCAAAAACCCATCCTGCCTAATGAAAGCTGCTGGTCTCATACCCAACATTTTTCAATGCTGTGCCAGGCTTGTCAAACTGTGGAGAAGAAACCAGAATTGAACTTCAGAAACAGGACTCGCAACAAGCGCACCGTGAATCAGGCTCTCAACTCTACGAGTAAAAAACTGCTTACAACACCCCGCAGAGATCCAGCCTCAGCCCTCACTCAGCCTGTGCTGCAGGGTAAATCTGACATTCCCAGTCCCACAGTGTGGGTGTGCTTCTCCTGCTCAGTGCAGGGATCCACTGAACCTTTCTCAGACACACACTTACTTGCAGCACTGCTTCTTTATATTGCGCCCGCCAAACTTGGGTTTGTCTAGACAGTTAGTGCAGACCCCGCAGTCCTCTGGAACCTGGCAGCCTGAACACTGCCCACAGCGCCTTGAGCGTCGGCCCTTCTTCACTGGAGGCTCCTGCTGGGCCTTGTTTCTGGTAACTGGCTTGATTGGCTTGATAGGTGGAGCAAGAGGTTCAGCCTCTTCTGAGCCAGCTATCGATGACTTATCTATCAAAAAAACAGTCTAATGTGAATTCTCTGGTGTCCAAGAACATTTCAGGAGCATCTAATTTGCTAACTGAATTTATTCCATTACGCCTATGTTCATCTGCAAGGCCACACAAGGGGTGTGTGTCAGCATGCGCGGACACACACGTACATAAGTGTACATGTGTATGCATATACACCCCTCGACAGAGCCAAACTTTCAAGCAGAAGACATGTTCGTAACAATTACCAGCAGTTAAAAGGATTTACCCTGGTTGAGCAGCATTGCAACGGAGAGCCTGGAGCTGTTTAACATGCTTTCCCTTGTTAATCGCTCAACACCCTTGGTATTTTAAGCAGTCCACAAAAGCTGACTTTGCGAACTCTTAACTCACCATCGTTCCCCATGGAAGACAGTATCTTCTCCCGCTCTTCCCATGGTAAGGCACTCAGAGTGGGCATGTCATCAGGAAACACTGCGCGCTTGCGGCCCAGCGCAACGGCTGCTCTCCTGCAAACATGCTTGATTCGTGGTCCTCTGACTGATGTCTCCGACGAATCACTCTCTTGTCCCTAGATTTCAGAACATGAGGACAGGATTTGTAAGAGAGGTATCAAACTGAGGCTGTGAAACGTAATGGAAACTTCTAAACAATCCAAAAAGAGTTAAACTGTATCTTAGCTTGCACTTCATAGGAATCAGAATAAAGACTCTCAGCCTTCTAAGCCTTGGTTGCCCAACAGAGGATAAACTCAGAAGAACAAAAGGTTTCACTCAGTTGGAATTACAAGGTAAGTTTCTACCCGCGACTGGAAAGAGAACTCACGCACAAGGCCATGTTATCAAGGCACTGATATCACAAAAATCAGAGTCAGAGAGAGTTAGAGTAACACTTGGTGCTGACTGACCCAGCAGAAGCCAGGAGTATACCAAGCCCTTAGACAGCTTTGCAGTGGATGGCCTTTAAACGAGGGGCTTGTGTTTACTGAGGTGCTTCGAGAAATGTAGCACTTCAGGGCACTTTTCCACATTTTCATTGTAGGATTCTGAAGTACCTCCTACTAGAAGAACTCTGCAAAAGAGGTAACCGTGAGGGCCTGGGCTGCCTCTACATGAAGACAGACACGCAGAAGAATACATATCCTCTTTTCAGAGACAAGAGGCAGGGAGTTTTCCATCTGAGACACATGCTAGTGATTTGCAACACTAATGTCATTACGGAAAGGAAAGTTTAAATAAAAAGTTTGCTGGAGCTGTGCTTTTCGGTGTACTACTGCTCTAGGTGTTCAGTGGGCTTAGATTTATTCAGAGAATCCCAGCAAGCAGCAACGGGGCGTCCATCTCTTCAGATGCACGCAGCTCACCCCAAGCTGGCTGTGCAGCAGCTCCTTCTCCCCATCAGCTTCTGCGCGGGGTGTCTCGGTTTGGGATCGTTTGCCATCTGCTGCGCTAACAGCTGCTCGGCACAGCAATTCTTCACGCTTGGGCTACGACAGCGACTTGTGACTTTGAGCACGAATTCAAAATAAGATGCTTTCTAGCAAAAAAAAAAAAACCACCAAAACCAAACTTGGAAGAAGGAGTACCTGTGCTTTTGGCTGATCTGCTTGTTTGAGGGACTTGCTCTTCTCAATCTTGTAGAGCTGGGCTTTTGCCTTCTTCAGGAGACTGGCCACCCTCTTGTCAGTCATTGGCAGTTTGTCTGCTTGAGCCAGCATAGAGCTGATAGAGGAAGTGGAATGTTTAACAGTGCTTGAGGAAGGAGCAGAAAGATGCAGGGCTTTCTCCTTCTCCAAAGCTGGCACAGTGGGGCTGAGGTCCAGGTCTGATTTGTCCAACCCCCCTCTGCCTTTCTTGGACGTTTTGGTTTTGATGGCTGCGGCCTCTGCCAGAGCAGCAGCGGTAACGTCTGCTGCCGGATCTACTGTCGTAGACTTCTTCCGCCCAGCATTTTTTTTGGCAGATGAGGATGCTGCGACATCTTCGGTGACAACTTTTTCTTTGGGCATTTTACCTACCGGAAACAACGCAGAGCTACTCTGAATTTCTGACCCTTTTCTCCTCTTTTCTTTCCTTGATTCCCGTTTATTCTCCTTTTCTCGCTCTCTGTCTTTCTCTCTGCTCTTGTCCTTCTCCAGGCTTTTATCAGCGTCTTTATCTTTGGAGAGCTCCTCTGCTGCCCTGTCCTTGTTTCGGCCTCTCTCTGTCTGGGGGCTCGAGGTAAACCACGGGAAAAGAGGAGCAGGGCTGCCGGATGAGAACGGCTCTGCCGGAGTGCTCGTTTGCTTCCTTGGCCTCTGGCTTTTTTCTGCTGACTCCCCGGACTGCGTTAGGGAATGGGAAGGAAAAGTAAAAGTTGAATTTAAGGCACTAGTGGCAAGAGAACTAACAGAAATGCTCGTTATAGAGGAAGAGACAGAGGACTGCGGGGTGAGCGTTGCCAGGTCAGAGGTACTAAGTCTCCCGCTTCGTGTTCTCATGGAGTGTGAAGGAGACCTGGGCTCAGATCGGATGGGGCTGAACACTTTCCTCTTCCGCCTGCGAGAGGAGGCACCCGTCGCAGAGGCCCCCGTCGCAGTGCGACCGACCGATGAGGGCAGGGTTACAGACTCAAAGATCCTGGAGTGGGCCTCACTTGGTGTGAATCTTGGTGCTCTCAGCAGAGGACTCCTCTTATGCATATCAAACCTCGTGCCAGAGTGCAGCGAAAACAGGCGCACTGGAGCCGTTGCACCAGGCGTGGAGAAGCCAGATGCAAAGCCAACGTCCTCTGGAGTCAGCGGCGGGGGTCTGAAGTTATCGAAGATTGGTTTGCGAATTAGACCCTCTTTGGCATATTTTGCTGATGAGAAGTACTGTGGTTCTGACCGGGAATGCTTCAGGGAGGTCCACCGAAACGTTGGCTCTCGCAGGATCGACTTGCGCTTCTCTTGCATGGGTGCAGCAGAAGTGGGAAGAAAGGGTGAAGCCAGTGGGATGGTGGGAGGCATCAGCCACGGCGTGTGGTCTGAGATGCTGGAGGCAGGCTGCAGTGGTGGCGGGGGGGTGAGCAAAGGCGGAGGGGGAGAGGACGAAGATGGCTGCTGCGGCACGCTGGGTAAGGCCGACAGCTTTTTAGCAGTTCTCTGGCCAAAACTTCTTTCCGTTACTGAAAATCTTCTGTTTCTCCTATCACTGTTATCATTTTCAGGGGACTGAGAAACAGGCAGTGGTGTGTGAACCTCTGGAGTATTGCTCCGCTCCTCAGAAAGCATCTGCATCTCCTCGGAAGCCTGGGAGTCCGTAGACGTGTCCACGCTGGGGCTGCTGGACCGTGAGGAGTCTGAAGACATCTGGGATGAATGCTGAGAAGCAGCACTGGACTTTTCACTGGAGCCGCAGGATGTAGCGCTGAACCTGCTGTTTGGCGTGGATTCTAGTCGGGATATTTTAATAGGAGGATCATAGTCTTCGTCCTCAATGAACCGTTTGGGTGTTTTAATAATCCGAGAAGAGATGGCGCTCACGACTGGCATGATGAACTGCCGGATGTTTTTGAGCTGGGTCCTCCCCTTTCTGCCCTGCAGTTTGGCCGCTTCTTTCTCAATCTTTTTCTGTGCCCCCTTTTTAGCCCTCTGTAAGAGCTGCTTCGCAATTGTGGCATCCGTCCTTTTGGTGGAAGGTATAATCCTAACGGGCTTGATCCTGCGTGGACTCTGCCTGACGGCAGTCTTCTCCTCTTTCATGAGGGATGGCATGCCATCCTTTTCTTTGCGGATCCTTTGGGGCTTCTCCAGCTGCGAGTTTATGACTAAGGTGGAGGAAGTCTTCAAGCGCTCAGAGGATGGCGGCCTGCCTCTCCTGCGCACGATCTGAACGCTCTTCCTCCCAATCTGAAGTTTTGCCCCTGGCTTAAATTTAGATTTCAGTGGGGAGAGCTTACTAGTTCGTAATTTCTTGATTTTAGTTGCTTGCTGAAACGTAGTGGACGGTGACCTTTTTATTTTTTTCAGACTCTCTTTTTCTTCTTTGCTGCCCTTCTGAATGTCTGATGTGTCCTTTACTTGTGACAACTTGAACTTGACGCTCGCAAGCGTTGGAGGTCTTCCTCGTCTTTTTTCCCCGCTCTTTGACTCCTTCTTTTTTACTTTCTCCATGGATGTGGTTTCAGACTTGCTTGAAGGGGAACACACTGATGAAGAGTCCGAAAGTACAGCTGAACTTCGGTCAGAACTGCTTCGGGGCCTCCCACGAGGTTTCCGTGGACTAGATTTAACTGAGAGCAAAGGAGAGAACACAGAGCACACATTAAAATTCTCTGAGTGTTGGATCAGCATTACCCAGGTCACGTAAGTCTTTACTCAGAATCAGTCATGCTGCCCATACAAGCTGCCAAGACATTTCACTTCATGTTGGTGTTAATCAACAACCAAACCCACAGTTTTATCATTACATGTAGAGTACCTTCCCAACAAACCCCTTCTCCCATAGCGAACATGAAGGATATAATTGTTTTTTAAATGTAAGCTTGTCTTTTCACAAAAACTACATATGCAATGGCACAAACCCACTATCGGTCTAATGTTGAGAGGGAACAGTAAATCTCAAGGGCATGTACCACCTTTGAAACGCATTAAGATTTTTGGTTTTTTTGGTGGTTTTTTTTTGGTTTTTAAGCAGGTCACAGATAATTGAAAGGGAAAAAAAGAAATCCTCCTTCTCTAGTATTACAGCAGTGCCTGCTGGCGAGGCCAAGCTGAGCGGAGCACTGTGGTGCATGAGAGGAGTGCTGCTGCCATGAGAGCATTTACTGACAAGTATCTAATCAAAGCTGAACTTGTTCACTGGCAGTCCCATCAGGATTTGATCCTATATCTCCAGAGTTGAAGATACAAAAAGTTAGCTACAGCTTATCTTCTAGTGGTCTATAGTTGTTTTGTTTCATCAGTACAACTCCTTTACTCAAAGCTTCCATGCTCTGTAACAGACCAGATATAAAAAAACTCCAAGAATAAATGAGTCAAATCCAAAGACTGGGGGGTGGTTTTATAGCAGACGAGATCTGATGGAAAGGAGAGGCACAGCACAACCATCACCCAGGGAAACACAAATTCAACATCCAGTCCTGCGACTTGAACCTACCTGTGGGGGACCTGGTGGGACTTCGCACTTTGACTTCTTCATCTGAACCAAAACCTAAAAACTGTTCATCCTGCAATGAGAAAGTGGGTGGAAAAGTGAAGATATGGATATTAATAACAAAATGAACTTCACTATGATCAAAGTGTGAACGGATTCTCCCTCCCCTAGTAAGATGCTGGCATTTGTTCTTCCAGCTAACACTTGTTATGAAGGAAAGATGATTATATGTGCATAGAAAGCAGCTATAGCTTACAGCCTTGGGACAATCAAACACAGTTATGAGGAAACAGGGCAAGTATATATGGAAACAAACCCATAACGCATAAAATGTGCTTCTTGTCTCAAACCATGAAGGTCTGCTCTTATAAACCTTTATTCAAACTACACTAAAGACAGACTCCAGATAAAGAAGTGTTTCTGTGTTTGTTTTCCTATTTGAAATGTAGACTTATTCCTCCAAACTTAAGGAAAAGTCTCTCTGGAGGAGCAGAAGCATCTGAGGGCCGTAATTCCACCTGAGCATCCTGGAGCTTCAGCAAAGCCTCAAGGCTCTTGCTTTCCAAGGGAGAGCTTGCCACCTGCTCCCAACAGCAACACTTTTGGCCTCTGGGAGGAAAATGCATGGTTTGGGGGCCTTTTTGGCCACAACAGAGACCAGCATGCCTTTGGATGACCCCCACCCATCAGCTCCATCACACAGCAACCTCTAAGACTGGCTGGGGAACAAGTTACAGTAGACTACAGCTCCTGATGGGAAGAGAGAGCCATCCCAGAGATGCAGGCATCATTCATATGCACCAAGAGCATGGCTGGTCACAGCACCAAGTATCTAGGAACACTATGAACTGGCAGGGTGGCAGAATAAACTTTCAGTCAGAGTCACCAAAGTTTCCTCTCTAATTTCTAATTCTTCTACTTACAGGACAAAGCATGAAGAAGTCTCATCCACTGGAACCACGGTTTAAAGAAATTAAATCACACACACTGAGATCCCTACCTGAGTCTACAGGAAAGTCTTGATGTGATAAAAAGCAGCAAAGCTTAAGACAAACTTCTTAAAATTTCCTGCTTCGTTTCTGCTTGATGAGCCTTGGTATTAAACAACTTGAATAAATATTCTGAGCAGATGGCCATTCAAGTTTTTAACACAGAAAATGCTCCAGACAGTCGGACACAATGCACATGAACTTGGGCTGCTGTTTGTAATTGCTCTACGTAATTAATTATCAGCACACACTGCTGGAGAAGGGGGCAGCCCTGCCCTTTGCCTGCCTGGTCTTTGCTGCTGCAGGAGTGATGCCAAGTGATAAAGCAGTAAAATGACACCCAAACGCAATGTTTCTATGCACGGAACCTTGCATTGCACAGAACCCTCCAGACCCTTCCCTGGAAGGGAAAAGCTGCTGCTTCTCATCTGTAATCCCACAGCAACAAACCAGAGTCGGCTCCCGGCGCTGCGGATCAGTGGCCATCACGCCTCTGGCCGCTCCCTGCGCACATGGGCTGGCCGCAGGATGTAAACACGCTGTGCAGGCACTGCCCGCACACGGACACGTGCCTGGGGAGAAGGTTCCTGGCACCCGCTAAGGGAGAGGCTGTTCACAGAGACAAACCCAGGCTGGAATAGTCTAAACACTAAGAACGCAGGCAGAAAAATAATGAGCTACCTATGACCAGCCAGGTTTAGAAATGCAAAGGAAACAGCCGCTCACCCCGTGCAACTTCTTCCTCGTTAGCTTACCAAAAACTGAGATCTGCAGCATTTTCAAAAACACAATCATGTGTTTGTAGCGTAAGCCAGGTACAGAGAAAGGCCAAATAACCTCAGTGTTTGTGCGTATGAGCACATCTCCCACAGGGAAACAGAACTTACCATCACAATCAGAAGACTAAGACACATATACAGCCCCTTATAGAATCATAGAATTGTCAGGGCTGGAAGGGACCTTAAAGCTCATTCCGTTCCAATCCTCCTGCCATGGGCAGGGACACCTCCCACTAGGGCAGGCTGCTCACAGCCCCAGCCAGCCTGGGCTTGAACACTTCCAAGGATGGGGCTTCCACCACCTCTCTGGGCAGCCTGTGCCAGTGTCTCACCACCCTCATGGGGAAGAAATTCTTCCTAATGTCCAACCTGAATCGACCTGTCTCTAGTTTTGATCCATCCCCTCTGGTCCTGTCACTGCCCAACAGCCTAACAAGTCCCTCCCCAGCTTTCTTGTAGCCCCTTCAGATACTGGAGGATACAGTAAGGTCTCCCTGGAGCCTTCTCTTCTCCAGCCTGAACAACCCCAACTCTCCATCTGTCCCCATGGCAGAGGTGCTCCAGCCCTCTGATCATCCTCATGGCCCTTCTCTGGGCACGTTCCAGCACGTCCATATCCTTTTTGTAACAGGGACTCCAGAACTGGATGCAGTACTCCAGGTGAGGTCTCACCAGAGTGGAGGGGGAACAGGTTATAGGACAATCCTATAGACTGCTTGGTAAAAGAAGACAGCGGGGATTTCTTCCCATGAAACAATTAATTTCCAAGTCTCCCGGCTCCAGTTAAACACTTTCCCAGCACTCTGTTCTCTGCTGTGAAGGAAGGGCTCTGACCAAGGGGCAGCTCACAACTGCACCTCCAAAACTTCAACGCTGCAGCGTGAGAAGCACACTCCACACACAGCCCTTGCCACAGCAACGTCAACACACTCAGCTCTAAGGACCAGTCACACTGCCAACAGAAGACTGAAAACACCAAATAAATTAACAGATTATTTTCAGGAGGAGCAACAGACACCAAGACTTCTTTACAACATGGAACCAGAGACCCTTCCTCCAAGACATTTTTTCAGAACCTGCCTTATTTCTGAAATGAGCTCCATTACCTTCTTTTTCCAATGCGACACATTAATTCTGCCTTTGGCCCGATATCCTGGGAACAATCATTTTTTCCCGTTTCCTACCAAGCAGTCACCAGAAGAGTCTACAGTAAAAGGGCTCTTTCCACAAAACCATCACCTTGGCTTCACAAACAAGTAGCATGACCAATGCATCGTTGCCGTTTGCTCAGTGACACCTGTGAGTGCACTGGTGATCTGCACACAGTTGCTCCTACCACCTGAGAAGGCAGCCTTGTAACTGGTCAGAGAAGACTAAAAAGGCCACCAAGTACCAGTACGCATTTGCCAGGCTAAACCATCACATGTCAAAACAGTTTTGAGGCAAATTCAGCAGGAAGAGCCTCCCTCCAGTTTTTCAGAAGTGACTATAAAGCACGACAGATGGAGAGTGATTAAAAACCATAATGGTTTTGAATGTGACCTCATTTACCAGAAAAGGAATAATGCAACACAAAAAAAGGTCACTTGGGATTATAAATAAACGGGTGAGGGAAGGTTTGCCTCATGTGCAAGAGATGGAGCCTAACTCTGCACACCAACGTGCAGAGGTTCCATGTACATCTCAACACACCAGCTCAGCCAGCTGCCAGCAGATGAAGAAAGGCTCTTTCTGCAGTAACCTGGCTGTAACAAGAACAGAAAAGCTGCAAGCAAATCTCTGTTACGGTCTTCCTGAGCAAAACTACTTTCCCAAGAATTCCTGACTGCAGATCCGAGGCAAATGCACCTTCCAACGAGAAAGTGTCTTAGAAGGTACTGACTCACATTCTGATCTCTGCCTGAGGACTAACAGCATAGACCGTACCACTGAGCAACCTGATCTAGGTGAAGATGTCCCTGCTCACTGCAGGGGGGTTGGACTAGATGATCTTTAAAGGCCCCTTCAAACCCAAACCAGTCTGTGATTCTAGTATCCAATGGTACTATGGATCTATGAAGCTGGGCGGGACAGTCACCAAAGCTGTCAGAAGCATGAAACCAGCAATGCAGCTCCTGAAAAGGTTTAGTCAATGGAGTCATCTGAACAACACTTCTCCCATTCACCACCTTGGTTTGGGCCCCAATTAGACAGCACCTCACCTTCTTGGAAAGAGAAGCTCATTCAGAAGCCTGCTTAGTAACTACAACACGACACCAAACAGACTCCTCTTCCTTCGGCAGAGTAAACACTCTCAGAGGTTGGCATGAGGTAACCCTGAGACAAGTGGCAGGTGCACTATGCACTCGTGTCAGGAGCAGACTCATCTGGGAGCTGGGGGCAGATGATTCCCAAGCAACTGCTTGAGATGCAAAGTCAATAATAACCAGCAGAGCAGTTGTGGGTACTGTGACGTACGAACTGGGCTGAGGGTCCACCTGTCCTTCCACTCTTTAATGAGACAAGAGCGCTTCGCCTCACAACAGCACCGAGCTGCACAGCATGTTCCAAGAGCACGGAACAGCTCTCAGCGAGTTCACCTGCACACCACAACCCCAGACTGGAACAATGGGAAGATACACCCCTGTGACCCCGCTGCCTCTGTACCCTTGGCAATCAACCACAACAATACAACTGTGATGAGGACAGCGGCTTCCAGAGCCCCTCGGATGGCAACAGATTTTAGAATAAGCAAGAGCAGGCTGCTCTTTATGGGCTCAAGCACAGAGGGCGTGTTCCGACAGTACTACCGAGCATGCAGATCAGTCTTAACAACTGTGAGAAGGAAAACGAGAATTTCCAGTGTCCAGTGGTAACAGTACAGCCAGTCTGGCTCTCTGGCCAAAACACAAGTGCCAGAGCAGACAACTTACAGCAGGAGCACACTAAGAAAACACAATCAGTCCCTGCTTCCCACGAAGTCCCACTTCCATCCTAGGTGAGAAACTCCCATTTACAATTTCCACACTGAAAAAGGCGGGATGCTTTTTTATAGCACTTGAAATGGTATCATCCTTGTTACAGCAAGCTTTCAATATCCACTCCACAGAAGAGAGTCAGACAAACTATTACCTAGAAAGATTTTTCTTGCACCCAGTGAGAGAAAAATGAGACCAAAGCCTGTTGTACCACATCTAAGAGACCACCGGCCGCACACTGCTTCTGGCAAGCAAAATCTCTCTCCCCTGCTTCCGTAATGGGTGTTTAGAAAGCAATGCTTCAGCTGGACTTAGACAACTGAGGAAATAACTCCAGAGCTTGTCATTAAATGTAAGCGGACATAACCAACACAGCTGCCCAACACACCAAAGCAGCGGGTTCCAGACTTCAGACACTTCTGCACACCCCCAGCTATGCTCTAAAGCTGCTGTATCCATGCACTACAACAACCTTCAGGTGTGGCAAACCCATCTGTCGCTCCAACAGATTCCTATAGGTCACTGCCTGGCAAGGCATGGAAGTGTTATAAAAGTCAAACCATGCTTTGTAGCTTGCCTCGGGGAGGCACAGCTCACCTTTACATGGGAATTTTGTGGTATCCCTTTACCCCAAGGTCTGAGAATTCACTTGCTGTCAGTACACAAGACTGAACTGGTGACTGACCATCATGAACTGTGATCCCTCAGTAAAAAATATGATCATCAAAACCCCAGAGGCTTATGTTGCACGGCCACCTACCTGGAAGGATTTAATTTCCAGAAAAGCACCATATTTGAGCAGTTTGACAGAACCCATGTTCTTTGCCAATGTCATGCCCAGCGGCCATCAACGCTGGAGAGGGACATGAGACGCAGCAAACAACTGAAACCAGAACAAAATGCCTCCTGGTTGCAGTTTTACTTCACGTAAGACAGCCAGTCCCTTTCACCACCTAATTCTCACTACCTAAAAGTGCTTTGGGCAGCAAGCTCCGGCACCCCAGCAGCAACCACATCCCCTCACAATCATCTGCAGGAGAGAAGCGCCTGCGCACGCCATCCCCACCTCGCTGGTGGGAGCCATCAGAACCTTCCACAGTACTCAACAGTTCCAGAGGACACAGCTCAGCAGGGATGTGCTCAGAAGCCGGTAAAAGAGGATGAGAGGTGAACTACTGACTCAAAGGGCTACCCAGACTCTTTCCTTGCTTCCTCCAAAGGCAGTACAGTGAAATCTGTAGCTCAGCGCTTTGATGACAACACACAAGCACACAGTGAAATACAGCTGCAGGAGCCTACCTACCCATTACTGCTGTCATTGCAACGAGTGACACCAATATCCATCTGGGGAAGCCCAAATTCCTTTCCACCAAAAAGCTTCACCAGACCGCTCCTCTGAGGGTTCTGAGGGCTGTGTAATGCCAGCTGAACCATGGAAACAGGAAACTCACCAGATGGTTCAAAACACGTTTCATGCTTATGACAAAGAAGTGCCTGAGGAGAAATGAACCCTCAGTCTCTTGGGACAGGATCTCCATCATCCTCACCATGCGCCTCTTGTTTTATATCCATACCTATGAGCAGTTGTCCCCACGTGTGCCTAGCAATCATGTCACCAGTAACAGGCAGGGCTCTCCACCTCTGCTTCCCAGAGTGAGCTCCCAGGCAGTACAACATAATGCTAAGAGGAAATCTTGAGGCAGACAGAATCTTCACACCTGCGAAAGAAGGAAATTCTCTGTACTCCCAGCTCAGGCATGACGGTGGCAGCAGCATGGAAGCCACTCTCTCCTCCCAGTACATGGATCCAAGACTGTTTCAAAACAAGCCAGTCCTCGGTGAACATCTACGACTAACCGTTTACCTCATACCGAATTACGATCCATGCAGAATTACAGCAGTGCTACCAGAGACACTATCATCACCACAACACTACATTGCAAACCTCAGATTTCTCCAACTTCCAAGCTGATGCAGATTTAGAGAGTAAACTGACAACATGCACCCAGCACACTCCCAGCTTTTATGTCCCAAAACTTAGATTAAACTTCAGGGATGGGGAGGGAGCTCTGAAGCGACAGGCATAGCACATATTTAGCAACTAGGCGTAAGCTTCTCTGGTACCAAACACCGACATTAACAACTCAGGAAAACACAACCGAATTTCCCTTATTGCTGAAGAGACATTCACGTCACACAGAAAGGATAACACACAATATGAATGCCACTGTTCAGTTATAGCTTTACTGTGCAAAAAGTTCCCCCCAGCTCTTGTGGGGCCAAAATCAAGTATCATCATGATGCTCCCTTAAAGTGAGGCAGTTTCAAGATAACTCAGCGAAACACCAAGCTGCAGCAGAGTCAAGGATTTGTACAAAGTCACCAGAAACCTGGGGAGCATGCAGTGAGCCCTGGAATATAGGCACCTTCTTGATAAGCAGCAGAATCTGCTCCATACCACAAAACGGCCAAGGAGACAAGAGAAAAACCAAGGAAAACACTTGACCAGAGGTTCCATTTTTTTGTTATATCAAATTTTGACAGCGATGCACAATTTCAACAGGTACTTAGACAAGTGAACGCTGGAATGCAGCATGTCACCAAGAGGTCAAAAAACCAAGCAGGCAGAGCAGAAGTTGTACTGAAAAAATAACACAGCTTCTTTCCCCAGTCACCACGAACTCCTGAGCCCCCAGTGACAGCCCAGAGTTTACTCCCTGTGCAGCATGCCAGCTCAACTGAAGACTGTAGCTGGCTTGGGTCAGGAGAGACCCTCATCCTTGTAGAAAAGAATGGTCTGAGCACCAGCCAGATATTCCAAGGGGAATTATCTAGGGGAAGATAAGCTGCACTCCAAGCAGGTCCACATGGGAACCACACCGTCCCCATTTCCACATCAACACACGGGTGCCCTGTCCTCTAAAGACCCTTGAGAGTACCTGCTCTCTGGGCACGCCTGAGAATGCCAACACGTGCTGCAGATCTAGACCCAAGGTCTATCCCCTTCCCTGCTCATAAGCAGTCAGGTGAAGCTCAACCTGCAGACACTCAGGCACAAAGAACTTTTATCATGACTTTCTACAGTATGTGATTTTATTAGACAGAAGTTCATAGTAACTAAATAGAAGAGTGATGCAAATAAAACTCTTAAGATCCAAGAGAGCCTGCCTTCAGCAGTTGCTAGCATCAAGGACATATCTGAACTACTTTTAAAGCAAAGATACCCTAAAGGTCAAATACACAAAGACCTTTCAAAGGGGTTTGAGAGAGATGTTTTACTTAAAGACAACTGGAATTAAAAATCCCCAACCAACTCCATGCTGTCTTCAGAAAAAAAGGAAAAAGAAAAGAAGACAAGCTGCGTGCCTCTCCCTCCCCCCCCGAAACCATCGGAGCTGTTGGCTCTGTGGTCAGGGTGGTTAGCCAGATCACAGTCATTTCTGACACTGAACTAGTGCTCCCAAGGTATTCACTTCTTTCAAGCAGACCAGGTAAATTCCACTGAGCCTTATCTACTGCAAACAGAAAACAGCACCGGTATCCTAAACTGCAGCCTTTGAGGTACCAGAATTAAACAGAAGGGATGCTGGTGGGCTGTGTGGGTTAAACACATGGTGTTGTACTGGCGAGGTCGCGAGCGTTTCCATGACCAGCTCTGCGCGTGCAAACACAAGACCCTTCCTCCCGCGCCACAGCCTGCCAGAGAAGGAACTCTGCAGACAGGGATTACTTCAGCTCAGCCGTGAGCCACTAGCTCCACTGCACGGCACCCGGCAAAAAACACCAACACCAAGCCAGAAAAATACCAGAAAAAAAACAGAAAAATGTATTTTCATGAGTGTTTTAATAAGCTTTAATAGTGCCAGTAATGGAACAACAAAGCAACTGCTCTTTAAAGGGGCAAAACATAGACAGAGATACGCTCACCCACTCCACAGCTGTCAACCAGCCTGCGGAAGAGAAGACAGAACCAGCGTCTCCAAAACCAGTAACGTGCTCCTGCTACAGAGGACCTGGGAATTTTCCTGCTGGCGCAAGGACGCAGCTAACAAGTGATGCCAGACAAGAACCGGGGGAAAGCAACGCCACAGATCGTAGTGAGTAACACACCCCCATCATGTCTTCCCCATTCTGTCAATGGGTGGGTTGTTGTCAGACTCTCGCTCTGGCTGCCTCAGAAAAGCTTAAAAAAATAAAAATGAAGGCAGGAAGAAGAGCAACTCAAAAAAAAAAAAATTAAAAAAAAAAAAAAGAGCAAGGAAAAAAAAAAAAAGGCCGCCACCGCTCTGGGTTCCAGCAAACTGCACTCGCCCTGGGCCCTGCTGCCCCAGGGGTCTGGTGGGGCACGGTGGTCCCCACCCCGCCCCGCACACAGGAGGGCCCGGCCTCCCCGGTTCCCCGCCCCGCAGCCCCCCGATCCCCTCTCCCGCCGAAGGACGCGTTACCCCGCAGAGCATCCTCCGCAATGGGGAGGAAAAGCCCAGCCCCCGCGGGGAGAGGAGAGGAGCCGCCGCCGCCCCCCGGCCGCATCCTACCTCCCGGTGGTGGGGACCGCGGGAGAGGGAGCGGCGGGAGATGGATAATGGAGATGGAGGCGGCGGGGAGGACCCCCAGCAGCAAGTCGCGTGCGCGGGGAGGGACCGGGCGTTGCGGGGGCGGAGAGCGGCCGGTACACCCCCCCTCCGCCCTTCCCGCGGCCCGGCAGCGGGGCGCGCCCTTTGTGCGGGGAGCGGGAGCGGCGGCGCGGGCCCCGCGGGCGCGGGAGGTGTGTCCGGGCAGGGCTGTGCGGGCAGGGGGTGTGCCGCCCGCCGGGGCGGAGCGGGGATGCTGCGGGCCGGGGCCGGGACCCGCGGGCCGCACCCGCCCTCCCCGCCGCCGCGCCGTTTCCCCCCCCCCCCCTCCCCTCCCTCCCCACCCCGCCGCCCCTCCTCACCTCTCCGCTGCCCGCCTCCGCGCCGCAGGCCGCGCGGAACCGCCGCAGGTTGATGCCGATTGCGGCCGAGACCTGGAGCGCCGCGTCGAAGCCGGGTCCCACCCCGGCCGCGAGGCCCCCGGAGCCGCCGGACCCCGGTGCTGCCCCGCCTCCCCCGCTTCCCGCCGCCCCGCCGGAGCACGGGCCGCCACGCTCCCCCTCGCCCGCCGGCGCCGCCGGCCCCGGCTCGCCAGCCCGCAGACTCCGCACGGCCGGCACCCGCAGCCGGGACCCCCCCAGCCCCCGGCGGCCCCAGCAGCCGCTGCCGGGCCGGGCAGGGAAGCGCCACCGACCGCTGTGCGCCATCTTTACTGTGAGGCGACGAGCCAGAGAGCGGGGCCGGGCCGCGCCCCGCGCTCTGGATAGCGCTTCGCCGGCCTGCAGAGGTACTGCATAACTGCAGGCACCATGCAGGTTGCGGGGCCCCACCATCCCTCCTCCCGGGTGACTGAGTAATCCATGCGCCATGGGTATTAGCCCAGCATAACGCTGGGAGATATGCAGGGCCCCGGGCCCGAGGCCCAGCGCAGCCCCCTGTCCTGGATAGCGGAGCCTGCCGCCACCGCGGCCCCGCATCGCTCGGATAGCCATGCAGGCGCGGGGCGCCTCGTGAGCTGGCCCCAGAACCTGGCTGCCTCATAACTGGGCCGCAAGCAGCCCGCATAACCGCGGCGGCAATGCCGAAGCAGACCGACGGCCACCGGCGCCCGGGACCGCGCATACGGCATAGGCCGCCCGGCCAGTCCCCTGCATAGCCAGGGGCCGTATACGGGGCGCGGGGCACCGCTCGGCGCAGTCCCGACGTGGGGCGCGACGCCGCGGCGGGCGGGCCTGGCCGGGCCCCCCGGCCGTGCCTGACAGGGCCCTTCAGCCCCCGACACCCTCCCGGAGCGCCAGGGGCCACCCCGTTCCGGCGGGCGCCCTCGGGCAGCAGCGGCCCTGCCCCTGTCCCCAGGTCGTGCGGACCCCGGGCAAGCCGCGCTCTGCGGGCAGGAAACAGCCCCCGGGGCAGGGGAAGGTGGAAGCCGGAGTCGGCCCTTCAGCGCCTCCGCACCCGCCTCCCCCTTCCCATCGTCCCGCTTGCCTAGTGGGCCCGGCCGGCATCCCGCCAGGTGACATCTCGGGGAGGACGATTAATGGCGACAGCTCGAGGCCGGCAGCTCCCGCTGGTCCCCCGTGTCACACCGCAGGCTTGATTCCATCTTGGACAGGGCAGCAGGAACGTGGTGACCGTCGAACAAGTGCCTGCCACCTTCCCTGAGGAAAAACACACTGCACACACACTAGTGTTGGTTATAAATCCCCTCTGTCTGGGCAGCAGAAAATGCCTGTTTTTGTGGAAGCTCATGCACCGCAGGGAGCAAGTGGGGAGGAGAGACAGACTGTTTGCCCCTTACATAAGCAACCACACGATATCTGGGATGGTAGAGGACAGAAATGCTTCTGGAGCACATTGGGTTTACAGATGCCACTTCAGTTTACTTCACACTAGATGCACTGATAGGGTTCTGTCTTGGGAGCCGGGCTAGGGTGGCTCCTCAGGAGGAAAACTAAAATTAGATGTTTTCTGTCTCTCTATGGAGCATGAGATGTTTGTGTAGTTGAGTTTAATCCCATCCTCCCAACAAGACATGTTTTGACACCCCCAGCACTGGTGTGAAAGCTGCAGCCGAGGGCCCGCTCGCTAGTGTCTATGCGTGTCCACCCCAGAGAGCTGTACACACAGGTACTAACAGGGGGCAGAGAGCAGGCAGACTTGCTCACAGAGAGTTTCTCTTTGGACTAGAAATCTGCGTGTCTTCATCACACTTTAAATCCTACAGATGACTCCTCTGTCTCTCTCTCATTAAGGAATATGTGCTGCACACCCTCATTGAGGGGCCCAGGGGTTTCCACTCACCAGTGTCTTATCTGCAGGGTGATGGGTTTGTGAAGTTGGGAGTGAAGAGCTCCTGGAGGATGGGGCAGTTTCCGGGGCTGTTGTTCACCTTCCCTGCTCAGCCAGGCATTAGACTGTAGCCCTAGTTAGATTTGCCAGTGCCCTTGTCAAGAAAGCTTTCCCTCTGCAGAGGAGCAAAGAATCGTTCATCTCTCTGCAGCAAAGGAAGCTGTTACTGGAGCACCCAGCAATTCATAGCAGTAAAAGGTTTTCCAGGATGGCTGCCGTTTGGCTGTGCATGGCAGAGACTGTCATCTCATCATGTGGGGACAGGCGACCACAAAGATGTCACCTATGCACAGGGGTCTGCCAGCCCAGGTCCTGCTACCACTCCTGTCACAGACTCAACTGTGGAAGCTGCCCAGTTTCTCTCGCCTCGGCTTCCCATTTAGTTCCTGGAAGTGACTTGTGACCAGCAGCTGCTGGGCCGGGAACCCTTTTTTAACAAAAAAAGAACCCTTTCCATTGCTGCCACTGACAACCCTCTGGTCACCAAGTCCAACATGCATGAGCTCACCTGCATTACCCATGGGGAGTCCAGGAGGCTTCTCGCTGGGAAATCACCATGCTGCTGGCACAGCTGCCCCAAAGACATGTGGGTCTCCTGGGACTGCAGGTTCACCGGGGAGCCAAACAGAGCCCAGAAAAGCAGCTGGCGGGGCGGCATCGACAGGAAGTTGTGCTGACTGGGAACCATCTTCTAAAACAATCAGACTAGTTCAGTGCTACCCCAGCAGGACCACTGGCTTTGCTCCTCCTACGAATTATTTCTGACCACACGCTGAAGTGCAGGGATTCACCAGGTCTGTGCGTACTCCTCTCAAAGCTAGTTGGAAAGAGCAAGCTGGTGGAATTCTGGGCAGCTCATGCCTCCAGCCAGCAGTGAGTTGGTGACATGTGTGGTAAAGCTCCGCTCACCTGCAAAGGCTTCCAACGCCACGTTGCACCTCAAACCAGTGGTGCTGCATAGAACAGTGCGATGTACACCATGATACTGGCCACGGCAAACAGCTTTTGTCAGTGCAAATAAAGTAGTGGTGCTTCTGTGTGGTCCCCAGCTGATGTGGAATACATTCAGTAGCCAACGCAGGCACTGGGAACAGGGGCTCTTGCCTCTCCTCTCACGCGGCTGCTGAGGCACAGCCGTCGTCCCAGGAATGAGCCCAGCACACTAACAAGTGGCAGTGGTGCCAAGGCAGCTTTACCGGCCTTCAGGCAGTCCCCCCTCCACTGGGCTGACTGGCTCGCAGCCCACCCGCCACAAAAGACCATGACAGCTTGACACCAGTTCCTGGATTTATTGTCACAGACCCTGTTACAGACTTGGGACCGCAGCACCGATCAAGGAGAAGCTTTCAGACATTGTACCCGATCAGGCCACCCTTGCCTATGATCTCCCCAATGTAAAACCACATCAGCACCTCCGTTGCCACCAGGCCGTTCCGCAGCGCTTCCTGGAAGGAGAAACCACAGCCGGTGAGACCACCAGCCCCTCACTCCCGCGGACGGGTTCCACGCGGGACACGCGAAGACATCAACCGCTTTACGAGGCGGCCGCTCGGGGTAAGAACGAGCTATCCCCCGGCCCGGCCCTGCGACTCCTGCCCGCCCTTACCCGCACGGTGAGCTGAGCCAGCCGCCCGCTCTGGAAGCTCCTGACCAAAGCCTTCATGCTGTCGATGGCCCGCGGGATCTCGGCAGGGGTCGGCGGGGCCAGCTCCACCTTCGCGTAGTACCAGAACGTGGCCAGGCGCGGCTTCCCGTAGGCCACGGCAGCTGCCGGGAGAGGACAGGTTGGCGTTTCCCAGCGGCTGGGGCTCAGGGCCCGTCCCTCCCGCCGCCCCCTGCTTCCCGCCCCCCGGTGCTCACCGCTGAGGAGCTGCGGCCCCTGGGTGGCGATGCGCTGCACCAGCCTCTGCGCCATCGCTGCCGCCGCTGCCGGGCCCGCCGCCAATGTCACCTCCAGCCGCCGCCGCCTGTCAGGACCCCGCCGCCGCGGCGGCTGACCGCGCGCCGCCTGCTTCCCCCGTACGGCTCCCGGCAGGCGCCTGCCGCGGGCAGCCCGCCGCGAGGGCCCCACCTCACGTGCGCGGGGCGGTGCCGGGCGCCCCGGAGGACCACGGGTTCGAGACCCGGGCGGCGCCATCGGCCCCTGGGAGGGGCCCGCGCACTGCCAGCGGCTCCCGCGGAGAAACAAAGGGGGTGCGCCGCCTCTCCCGGCCCGCCGCCGCCAACTGCCGGAGCGCAGGACCAGCCAAAGGGGCTCTTACGGCTCTAAACATCGAGTCTGCATCTCACCACGGAGCATCTCATCCTCATCAGCTCTGTATTTAATTTCCAGCGCCCTGCCCTTCCTAACCGCACCTGGCACGAATACAGAGCATCGCTGTCCCCCTCCCATCCCCGCCCCATTTAACCCCAGGAGCAGCTGCGGCAGCATTGCTGTCACGTTACAGGGTTTCAACAAGGCAACAGGGCAGAGGGGGGTTTGGTGCCACTGGAAAGGAACATGGCTGACAAAGAACATGTAACGGCGGGGTGCCGCGCAGAGCAGGCTGCGGCCTTCTCCTGAGGCAGAGGGTCAAAGCTGTAGTGCAGTGGAAAGTCTTACTATTGAAGAGAAAGTCTTGAAAGGAAGAGAGAACAAGGGGTGGAAGGGGAGGTCCCAGGAGGGACCCCACAGGTGATGGTGATACACTAATTGCAGCGTTCATTAAGGTGGAGCTGTGGAGCTCTGGCCACTGCCCTGCAAAGCATGGATCTTGCCCATGATGGTGTGTCAGGGATGAGATCCCAGTTCTCAGTCCAGCGTGTCCTCCAGCTCCTCCTTCTGCTTCTTCCTCTCTGCCAGCCACCGCTGGATCTTCTCTTTGAGTTCTGTGTTTGGTCTGATCTGGTCCATCGTGAGGGGGCTCCGGTTGAAAGGATCCGTCTGGTCACTGAAAGAAAGAATGGAGAAGGCTTGTGGACAGTCCTTGTGATAAAACGAAAGAAAGAGGCAGAGAAAACAGGATGAGTCACTGAGGCCAAGAAAGCTTAGAGAGAGGAGGTCTGTGCCGCATACCTGAGGAGGTGCCGAGCTATCGTTGACCGGTCCACGGTGACGCGGGAGGAGGGCAGGATCACAGGGTCTGACATCAGGGTGCTCATGATGGGATCCAGGAACTCATCGCAGGCATCCGCGTACGTCTCCTCCTCCTGCTGCTGGCGGTCTGCAAGAGACTGGCCCCCAGAGCCCATTCAGGGACTCGCTCTCCCCATTCCTTAGACACAGGTCTGCTCCCAGCTGAAGCAGTGACAGAACTGCCTTGGCTGGGAGCCCTCCCAGCTGCCCCACCTGAGCTTCAGAGGAAGCCCCACTCCCAAAGGTCCAGCTCCACCACAGAGGTGCAGTGACACACAGATGGAAAAGGATGCCAGGAACCAGCTCTACCTTTTCCTTGCGTGCTGAAACTCACTGCTGTTCTCACCTTGATCCTCTCAGCCAGGTTACTGAAGGACACAATCATGTTGCCAGGCTTGTTGATCTTCTTCAGAACCCGGACAGTCTGGGCAAAGAGCATGGGAGAGTAGGAGCGGCCATCCTTGGGCACCGTGGCACAGAAGTTCTCCTCATCCCTGGACCATCAGTTAGAAGAGTGAAGACTTAAGAATCCATATTAATCAGGCTGCAAAGCACAGTCCCCACAACATCTGCATTACTACAGCAGAGAGCTCCAAGCTGGATTGTAATTTAGCCTTTCTCCCTGGTCCTCTCAAGTATGAACATAGCTGTGATGGTGCTGGGCTCCCAGCTGACTTCCCCGTAGAATTTACATCACAATTATTACAAAAGAGCACAGCACAGGCTTTCAAGAGGCCCACTGAGGATGGTGGAAAGCACATGGAGCAAATCCATATGTGCTGTCTCAGAGGAGAAGGTCCTGCCTCACAGAGCAGTTCATGGAGCTCTGATTGCCAAGATGGCCCCGGGACACCTCCCAGATGGCTCCTGCCACTCCAGGTACCAGCTCTCCCTTGTCACCTACCCAAGATTCAGATAGATGGTGCAGATGTCCGACACGAGCTGCTGTGGTTTGAAGTCAAACTCACTGAAGTCCTTGACTTTCAGAGCTCCCATTTTGGGCCCAACTAGGTGTTGCAGGAAGTAGTTGAGCATAGAGATGATGCGCTCGGCCAGGAAAGGGTGCACAAACAGTGACTTGATTTCTGGAAGAGAAACCAGCAGTTCTCTGAGCCCTGCAGTGATCCCACCCTGAAACCTGCTCGTAGTGTCCCAGCGGGGAGAGAGGCTGCTCCTCCTACCTGAGGTCAGGAAGGCCAGAGTGCCAATTGTTTCATTGGACATGATGTTGTGGAAGCGCGCCAGCTGCCCGAACATCTGCAGGCTTGACTCCTTCTCACGGCGAGCCTCCTGTGACAGTCCGTCCCACTCACCACGGTCCTTCTCAATCTGCTGGACTTTGATCTTGCTGAGGTACTGCAACGACATAGGGAGATGTTGGGAGGATGGGCTGGTAACTAGGCCAAGCCAGGCCTGTTCTGCACCACGCCAGGCTAAGCGGGGCTGATTCAGGACGTGAAAGGTGCCATGGAACGCTGGGAAAGGCCTCTTCACAGCCACGTTTGTCACAAAACACACAACATGCGTTTGGACAGGAAACTGTAGAAAGTCTTTAAGCGTTCACAGCCAGGGAAGCAACATCTGTGTCACCTGTCTGACCTGCATGACAATCAGTTCCAGGGCAGGTAAAAGCTCTCAAAAAGCCCTTTCTAGCAGCAGCAAAAGGTGAAGAGAGACAGTAACCATGTGTGGGGACACAAGATCACCTGGCACCTGCCCTGTCAACCCGAAGGAGAGAACAGGCCTTGGTTCAGAGCAGGCAACTGTGTCAAGGCTGCAGGGCACTGAGCCCTACCTGTATGGCTTCATCCAGCAGGAAAATGGCATCATTCATCAGCAGATTGAGGAAGCGGAGGAAGAGTGGGGGGTTCATCGCCTCCAGGTTCTGAGAGGCATAATCAGCCAGCACCTGCCAGTGATGAACAAACAGTGAGTGCTGTGGCAGGACACAGCTCCACATGCTCTGCACCGAACTGCACGCGCATGCACACACTGCTTGCCTTACCTTTATGCTCTGCCGGTAAGAGTCCGTGCCCCACATGTACCGCAGGATGGGATACATGGGGCGGCGGTAGTTAAACTTCTGCTCAAACTGGTGCGGGTCACCTGGACAAAAGCATGAGTCAAGAGTGTTTCAAGAGGGCAGGGGGAACAGGCAGAGGCCGATGCAGCTGTTTGTGAGAGATAGCAACCCACATGGGACAGTGAAAAGTGTCACCCATCCCAGAACCAATCCCATGCTAGCAGTGGATCCACTCTAAGCACTGTCAAGATGAGCAGCTCAAGCTCCAGAGGCTTTGCTTTTGAGATGGAGTTCTGCACATGCTAGATGTCAGGTAAGACAGATGCTTGGCTGGAACCGCTGCCTGCTTAACCCAGCTGAGCAGCTTCACAGAGCACAAACAAATCTGTCTGTTTTCAGACCCCGGAGACATTCGCAACCCTCTCTCCCAGGCGTTACAGAAGGAAGACAGCTCTTCTCCTCCTGTGCTTACCGGTGAACTCTATGTCCACAAAAACTTTGATCAGCGCCTCGGCCAGGTGGGCAGCATTTTGGTAGGAGCAGAAAACACGCTTGCGATGAAACACACTTGAGACGAGTGGGTTCTGAGCCTGGTCTAAGTGAGGCATCACAGCTTCCAGCACCTCTGCCAGCTTGGCTCGCAGGTGAGGGTTCTTCATCCTGCAAGAGGACAACAAAGCAAATCCGGGATGGTGTGATGGTGTGAGGGCCAGGGTGTGGGACCAAGGCATTCAGAAAGCACTCTGGGAGCTGTGCCGATCCCACAGGAGTGCCTGCTTGAGCCTGTGCTGTGTTTACGCACGCAAGTACAAATGAATGAGCAACAGAAGCACAGCACATGCGGTGTGTCCTACCAGAAGGATCGATACAACTACTCCCTTCTGTTCAGTGCTCAGTTGTCAGAGACAGCTTCATAGAGACACCCCGAACAGATCGATCCACCAGCTTCCTGTATGGGTCCTGAAATGTCTCCCCCATAACGTGATGAAACAAGTGTTTAGACCCAGAATCCCTCATGTCCTTCAGGCAGGGCCTCTTGCAGGCAGGAGTTCACTTTTCCAAAGTGACCAAACCACTTGTGGTGATAAAACCAAACCTTGAGGCATCTCTGGCCATGCCTGCTCACTTGTTCCCTTCTGTGTGCTTTGCAGGTAACACCTGGGGCTGTACATACCTGTCCACATCGCCCATGAACACTGTAACAAAGTGAAGGACGTGCTCCAGAGAATCAGCTGAAGTCTCTAAGATGTCATCAGCAAAACGCCGCAGGAAAATGAAGAAGTCACCCAAATTATCGGCAAAGAACTCTGCAAACGGAGACAGGATACGAGTTTCTCCTTGGGCAGCTCATTCTGCCATTTTCCAGCCTCCTGCCTGCCCAGTCTCCCCTCATCGCCCCAACACTGAGGAACATTTTGGGAGCTAACAAGCTGTATCAGAACACCGCTGTCATGAAGGACGCCCAGCCTGATGAAATGAGTAATGCACAGGAAGCCCTTTCCCACTCACAGAAGTTGGGTCAAACCCAGCAGCTGCCTGCTGATAGTACACACAATTACACAACAACCCCACACAGGAAGAGAATCTCTGGGCAACAGAAACCTCCATCCAGAGTTCCCAGCTTTCTCTGGAGCTTCTGACCTTGCTGTCAGCACCCTGGAGTTGTGGCTGACCTGCCCTATTCCTCCTGACATGTGCTGGAAGCCATCTTTTCCAAGGTAAGAAAAAGCCTCACCTGGCACATAGGCCAAGGCGCTGTGCTCCACTTCTGGCAGCGGAAACCTGAGCTGGAGCGGCTCCGTCCCACAGTTCCCCAGGGCCAGTTGCACCAGCAGCACTGCCATGGACACCTGCAAGTTCAGGCAGTTTTGCAGCATCTGTGGCTCCGTCATCGCTGTCTTGGTGGACAGATAGATGGTCATCAGGCGCTCAAACTGCTCCCTGAGGCTGTCAGCAGCAGGGCTGGAGCTCTGCTGAGCTTCTCGCCATGCCACTTGCAGGCGGTGAAGGCTTTGGTTTATCTTTACCATCTGGTCATGCAACCTGCCCAGAAAACAGGACAGGGAAGGGATCATGGAATCAGAGAATCATTTTCCTTGGAAGAAACATTTAAGATCATCAAGCCCAACCATCAACCACGACGACGAGATGAGACATACAGGCTACCTAAGCAACACGTAACCCAGCACACATTGTTACCCTGCTTGAGGACAACATTTGTGCGAGTTCCAGTTCAAACCACTTTGTGCGGATAAGGCGTCTAAGGTGCCAGAGCAGGAAGCCTTTAGAGCAGCACAGGCCAGGGCTTGGGAGGACCCTGGGCCCCGCTACAGAGCTGCCTGGAAAACCAGCGGCGGCTGCAAAGGCTCAGCAGGGACACAGTCAGGGAGCCAGCACAGCTGCCAGCTCCTCAGTCACCGGGGTCAGGGCTGAGGCGAGCCCTGGCGATGCCTGCAAGGTGACAGTTCCAGTTTTGCCACTGAGCCACTTACATAACTTTTCATCAATTTCTATATTTAGCTAATAAACCAGAAGGGGACAGTGCTTGGATCAGCAGTGACCTCACAGTATCCAGGCAACAATTTGCAGATGGAAGCTGAGAAAAATGGTGCATTTTAGCATCCAGAGAACCCTTTCCTGTCAAAGGGGAGTGACCTCATGTTTCTGCTTCCCGGAGCAGTCGGCAGAGCTCACAGTGATGAACCGTGAGACACCACTGTTCCCCCAGGAGAGGTGGGAACCAGGCAACCCATGGATACCTGCAGGCTCTTTAAATACCCTGGAGCTCCTAAGTCAGTCAGCCCGAGACTCCGATGTCAGTAAAAGGACTCAGCAGCAAAACTTGCCTACTCTGCTCCGAGGATTTACTACGAGTGTACGTGTCACACAGGGGTGGAGACCAAAGCTGAGAGCATTACCTGTGAAACCCTAAGTGCAGGGTGTACTGTGTGAGGACCAGGTTCTCTGTCACTAGGTTGTAGCTGTTCACAAACTGTGGCTCTTGCTCGCTCACGGCAGGGATCAAGCACGTCTCCTTCTCCAAACCTGGAATAAAAATTGCCTCGGCATCAGGTCATGCCCTGCAGCGCAGTGAGGAGAGGGCTCCAGGGGAGAGGAGTGTTCAAAGAAGAGAGGGCTCAGGAGGCCCCTCCTGCAGACAAAACAGCTGCTAGCAGTGTTTTATCTGGACTCAGCTCTCTCCTTGCTCCTCTCACACCTTGAACTCTACTAGGAGAGGTGAGGACCCAAGGAGATTGCCTGGCTCCCCAAGGTGCACCCACACCTTTCATGTGCACATTCTTGCTCCTCCTCTCCTCCTCGTTCAGCTCCTTGAGGGCACAGTAGGTGGGGTTGAAGGTGAGCAGCCGCGGAGAGTTTGGTTTGCAGAAGGGCTGGCACAGCTTGAGGAGGGCGGCGCCAAGGTTGAGGAAGAAGGCATCCGAGGCGTACATCTGAAAGAAGATCTCCGGCATCTGGTTAGCCCAGATCTTGGTGCGTCCTGCATTGGCATGGAGGCAGTTTCCCAGCCAGGAGAGGATCCTGTGCTTTGTCTCTGGAGACAACTGCAGCAGGTTCTTCAGCATCTGGTAGATCTTCTCATGGAACTGAGTCATGAACTGTTAAAAGGAACAGAACAAGGTTGAGAGGCTTTTTTACCTCTCCCATCACTGACACTCTCAGAACTTCCCTGGTTCTGGGCCGCATCATGCTCCTCAAGGGCAGGGCTTTTGGCATAGATCACAGCTAGGACATGCCTGGGAATCACCTGTCAGGCACATGCATTATGAGGCTGGCAGCACAGAATCATCAGGAATGTACTTAAAAGCAGCTTCTTTCCACCGGGAGTAAAACCCCAATTTTTTACTAATTTTCAGCAGCAAAAACAACCCTGAAAGCAGACATGATGAGGAAAAACCCTCACTGTGACCACCTCTGTACCGAAGGTCACTCCTGTATTTGTATCCTGATCCCTCTCTCGTTCTGAAACATTCCTGAAGATCCTCAGAGCACCAGTCCCCTATTTGCTGTTGTAATGAAGGAGAACATCGCTCGTCCGTTTCTCTGCTGGGAAGTCAATTAATGTTTTTGTTACAGGACTAGCATGGAGACCTATTTCCTGGTGATTACCACCCCTAACATAGATTATTTTCATGCAACGCCCCAAGTTATGGTGCTGGTATCTGCTCCGCAAGTACTACCCCACCCTCTTCACCAAGCTCAGACAACCACTTCCATCAGACACGACAAAGACCTGGTTTTACAGCAACCTGAGAAGCAAGAGAAACCCTTTGCCTGTTACAGCTAGAGACTCCACAGTGGTTTTGTGGCTTCCTTGGTCATAGACCCCACAGTAGAACTCAAACCCTTGTATCACAACTTTAACCCTTGGGCAGTGAGAGGCCTTGAAAATCAACACGAAAGCAGAACCACCGCAGCCCACCTGGTGGATGTTGGATTCCTGTACTTTGATCTCTTGGGGGCTAGACCGGGAAGGGTTCAGGAAGTAGCCATGGCTCTCCACCAGGCCAGGGGTCTTCAACAAGCAGGACATGTTTAAAACAGCACCCAGCAAAGTCTTCTGGTACATCTGCCCATTGCTGGGATCTTTGGGCTGGATGTAGCCTACAAAAACCTGGAGAACACAGCAGAACAGTCTGATCGTCGTACGGAATCCCAGTAAAAATCAAAATCACTCTTATGAGTTTGGGACAGGCTATCAAGAAGACGAAAAGACATAAGAGCACGCCTGAGTGAGGAGTTGTTATACTGCACCGTTGGTTCGACCTCACAGATTAGGTTGTATAAACATGGCCCTGCAAACAGAACCCACGAGGAGCTCAGGGTTCAGGCGAGGCACCCACCTTGGCGATGTCCTTCTGCTTGGTAAAGTAGAGGAGCACATCAAGGTACGTGTACAGCAGGATCTGGCAGAGGTCCAGGTCCTTGATTCTACCCAGGAGGATGTCAAACACAGGAACCATGACCTCCCCAAAGGTCCGCACCTCCTCATCCATTATCAAGGCTTCTATCACCTCCTCGAGGAACTCGGTCACATCCTCAAAGTCTGACAAGGGAAGTAAGGCTGCTACCACGGGACTCCAACAGAGAAATCGCAGTGTGTGCATACACACTATGACACCCCTCTAGCAACGCAGGGATCCAGAGCTTTCACCTGACCCCACCACGCTCCTCCCACATGCCTAACATGTGGGGTGGCCTCAGGGCATGAGAGCAGCCACTACACTTACGCGCCCCTCGAAGAGCCTCCAGCATCAGGTCCACCAGCTGCTCGTACACATTCTGGTTGACGTAGATCTCTGGGGTGAGGAGAACAGTACGAGTGTTGGAGACAGTCAGGTTCCGGCAGCGCACGGCGAAGGGCAGCAGGTTCTCCGGGACCTTGGTTATCTGTACAGGAAGAACAAGAAAGAGTTGGGGCCCCAACACCTGCCTCTGGATGGTAAAGCCCCAGCTGGGTAACCTCAGAGATGCCCTGTTCCTCCGGAGCCCCTACCAACCTCCTGTCTTGCCCGTTGGAAGCAGGCATAGAGGTAGCGCAGGATCTGCCTCTCCCCAGCATCCCGGTCAGCAGAGAGGTTCTGCGTACTGGCCGAGGTCATGACGATCAGGTGGTTTCCGGGCTCCTGCAGCAGCAGCCGGGTGAACAGGGCCTGGCACCAGCAAAAACAGGCAGAACGTGAAACAGTCCCAAAGAGACAATCCCCCTGGGAAGAGTCACCACGGCCTGAATTATTTCTACCTGGAAGACCTCCCTTCATCCCTCTGTAATTAACAGTGATACATCCAGAACCTGTAGCCTTGCCCTTCTGACAAACAAACAACGCCTCCTTTATAAGCAACAGCAATTATTTTCACTGCAAAACATGCCAAAACGCTCATGTTGTGCCTGCAGATGAAGCTAAGCAACACTTGCCCTCCAAGACAGCACACCCGCCTTCCCTCACACCCCATCCCACCCAAGTTTGTTTCCTGTCCTGTCTCCACTTCATCTGCGAGGCAGAAAACTCCAGCAGCCTCCCAGAGAAGGGGTTCCAAGCTGCAAATTCCAAATCCTACATCTGCTGCCAGCTAAACTGCCTCCAGAAGCTCGGTGCTTTGGCAAAGAGACTGCACCTGGGGCACATCATTGCCCATGCCCTATGAGGGCAGAAATCCACCTCCTGTTGCCAGAGGGAACACCCACGGCCAGTGGCCCCACCTGCTCAACATTGTCCATGTCCAGCCAGTCCTGGTCATCCAGGTCTGCAGCCATTTCCTCCAGATAAACGCAGCGTGCTGGGATCCCATTCCCGCTCTTCATGCTGGGGTCACCTGGGAAAAGCACAGATGGACTCATTCCATGAAAACCAATGGGGAACGTGCCAGCTGGCACTGGAAGCTGCAGGCAGGTGCCTGCCTGTGCCTGCCGTGAGCTGCTGCATTACAATTTTGGACAGATCCTGCAAGCTTGACCCAGCACAGCAGGGATGCTCACCCCATATCAACCCAGGGGTGTGACCCCTGGGATGATAAAAAGGGTTCAAAGTACTCACTGTTGTCAAGAGTGATGAGGAAGATCCTCTGGATCATGTGGTTGATGTTGAGCTGCTCACAGAGCTCCCGCTGTGAGCGAAAGGAGCGGCTGATCTCTGCCACCGAGTAGTCGCAGTCATCCAGACTCTCCGAGACACTGTTGTCGGAATCATCCTGGCTGACCGACGTTTCATCACCTGCAACACAAGAGCTCCTCAGCGTCTCGGTGCGGGAATTTCCTCCGGTTCCCCCGAAAGAAAAGCAACCGCGCCGCTGCCCACACCCCCGCCACACCTCTGAGCTGCCGCAGCTGCTGTTGCTTCTGGACGGCAGCGAAATGCTTGGCGTCGGCGATGGACCCAAAGAGGGCGGCGAAGGGGTTGCTGGAGATGCTGTTGTTGTTCTCTTGGTCGGTCATCGCCCCTCAGGGCCGCGCCATGCGGGGGGACGTGGGGTGAGGCGGGGCCGGGCTGGGCCGGGCAGGGCAGGGCAGGGCTGCGGGACAAGCCGCTGTCAGGGCCCGAGCCGCGATCCGCCGCCCCGGGCCGCTCGGCAGCCCCCGTCCCGCCGCACTCACCTCCGTGGCCAGCACCGGTACTGCGCGTCAGCGCGTCCCGCCACCACAGACGTCACAGGCGGGCGCCGGAAGGCGAGCGGCGGCGGGCGGGCTCTTTTGAAGACCGCCCCGTGGGCGTGGCAAGAGCGGCGGCGGCGCGCGGGCTCGTTTGAAGACCGCCCCGTGGGCGTGGCAAGAGCGGCGGCGCGCGGGCGGCAGCGGCCCCTGGCGGAGCGGAGGTGTCTCCGCGGCGGGGACCCCGGGACAGGGGGACAGGGGACGGGGGGACGGGGGA